>JAJKFY010000166.1:264397-339851 GCA_021066465.1 Trichoderma asperelloides | reverse complement strand
CTTGTTCGATCAAGGTCATCTTATTCGATCAAGGTCATCTTGTTCGATCAAGGTCATCTTATTCGATCAAAGTCATCCTGTTCGATCGAGGTCATCTAGCTTATAAGTAGTGCTATTGCCTAAAAATTAAGGCATATTTCAGCCTTGCAAAGGCCCTATAGCTGCTATAATTTAATAAATACAGTGTATGCACTGTGCATATACTGTATTTTTTTTTTTTTTGTTTTTTTAATTTTTAGAAATTTAGGAGTTTTTGCACTCTTGCATACTTTGCCTAAGGTGCCACCGTATAGTACCTATAGAGGGATTGTATGTGGCCATGGATATCGTAGAGGAGTGAGAAACTCGGCAGTCTCGGGTGCTAAGGGTATTAATATTTTCTAGTTAGGACCCTCGCCAAGTGTGATGTAGCGCCGCTTATGATACGCAGTTCAGCCCCCCTCTACCAGAAGTTAAAAGGTCAGTTGCAGGGCTGAGTGCCTCTGGACCAGTGTCCTACAGACAATTTACATGGACAATACTGCCTCTCTCTCTCTTTTTTTTTTTTTTTTTTTTTTTTTTACTTTTTTTCTTTTTCTCCCCTTTTCCTTTTTTTTTTCTTTCCTTTTTACATGCTTGCAATACCTTTAGTTGCAATAGTATCACATCACCAAATATTAGATTTTGATAGCACCGTGCAGGAGAATGGGGAGAGTTACTCCCCAGTTTACAAGATGCTTTTAGAATCTGTGATATGTTGAACTGGGACATCTATGATATACGGTTAAATAGCTGGGGTGAAAGATACGTTTATTTGGCTTCATATATTATATAATGCTCTCTATTTATTTAGAACCATCATTAATTTTATTGCCACATACTAGGTATATGTGTGTCTGCGCCCCCGCGACGCAGTGGCTACATAAGCGTCTGATAGGCTCATGCTCGTTCATCGCATAAGGCAGTCCGTTTAAATCCGGCCATGGTGCCCTTTTCTAGCTAATCTTCCCGTAAAATACAGCAAGTCTCGGCTTTTGTAATGACACAATACTCAGGCCATCTGACCCCCTGCCAATAAAATGCATTTAAGTAAGTGGATATCTATGGTTGTGAATATTTAAATACATAAATACGCGTGTGTGCCTGCTTGAGTTTTTCGTATATATAACCTTGAGCAGAATGTTCTAGCTTTTTCTAAATTCTATCATACCCCTGAGCTTTGCTTAATGTAGCATATTTTCAACATAGCCTATCTATGTATTAGTGCTAGAGCGGCGTCTAGAAGTCTGGTGCTGTCACTCAAAAATGGGCAATTGCTGCCATGCATGTATCACGATACCTACTAGCTGTGTTACTGTTTGTTTTTGGAGCTAGTATTACAGTAATAACAACATTACTGCGTCAAGCCAGCCTATTTTAGCGCTGTTTAGCTGCGGTAATATTGCCTTTGCTGAGTAACACATGATTAACGTAGCTTTACAAGGGATATCTTTAGATTTAGATTTACGAACAATCTATTATCAGAATACATGGTAAAGGGTACTCAGGCGATGTATATATAAAGTGTAAAGTTGAACAAATAATATCGCACGCTAAATGTCAACTGGACATGCAAAGCAATGCCAGTAATCATAGTAAGATCATTTGGCTATGAAAATATCACTATAGAAAACTGAATCATCCAAACGTCGAAGAATTAAGAGTAAAAAATAAACACAAGAACCGTTTGCAATAGACACCTTTTACCTCACGAGACAGAGGCCAATAATATTCCCCTCCACTAGTACTGGACGTCCTTTTTGGGTCCTAACTTGTGTCGGGTTAACTTCTGCACTTATCTCACGTCATCTCCTCGTGTTTCGCTAGCGTTTGAGAAGTCAAAATGCCCTTCCTTTCCACTGTATTATATGTGCCCTACAGGTTTCGCACACAAAACCTGGGAGAGCTGTCGATTACTTTTCATCGTTTTTCTCTAATCTTCGTGGTATTCAAACGAGACTATATATTTTTTCTCAACCTAGTATCGTTACCCTCAGCCCAATTTTATGCATGGAATACATATCGAGCAGAAATGTTCCTTCGCCCTTCGTCAAGATGCCGGAGAACCTCCAGAAACCCCCCTCAAACGCGACGAGAGGACTAATTGATAATGTTGTGCAAATTGCCTGGGCATCTAAATATTGGATTACTCTTGGCTTTGCCATCCTACTTCACATCCTATTTTTGGTTCGCACAGTGTCAAGGTTCCCTAATATAGCTAAGCACTTGAGAAATCGAGGTCTGTTTGCCCTTTTTTTTCACATTGGCGTCTCAATGATGGAGCTTCTTCGCTGGAATTATACCCGTATTACAACTAGAGCCGAGCCAGTCGCAGACATTATAGATATTATCCTCTGCGTGGCTCAGGTCACCAGCACAATGATGATAATAAGGCGACTGCAAAAGGGACATCCGGATATGGTCAGACCCATCTTTCAAGCCGTGATGCCGTATCGGCTTCCTTTGACAGCTGCGGCTTATATCTTTGAAAACTCGGTCTTGCACCGCGCGTCTGTCATGACAAACCGAGGCTTTCTCTATGTTCGAATCGGAATATTTAGCTTCTCCAAGTTTGACCAGCTCAAGGGCTCAAACGCATCAATATACACTCTAGGCAGCTATTTGGGCTCAACCCTGTCTACCTTGGATAACGATATGCCGCTTGGATGGGCTATGTTTGGCTATTGTGTTTTGATGACATCCAAGCTGTCGCGCTGGACAACGCATCAAGTTATGCCAAGGTGAGATAGTCTCAAAAAGGGACTTGGTTGCCGCTGCAATTGGAAGCTAACAATGGAACTTTAGTAGGTCTGAAGTTCCAAACAAAATGAGTGCGATGAGATCGCAGCTAGTGCGGCTTCTGCTCTGGATTGGACTTGCCGATCTGAAGATTGTTAAAGCCTATGATGACGGATCTTTGTTTGGTCCTAATGCTGGAGAGAAGGAACATGCTAATTGAATATCGGCTAAGATTAAACATACAGATTAAGAATATGATGGATAACAAAAAAAAATCATGCCCGTTCGATAGATTCAATACACCAAGTGTATAAGTAATAGAAAGAGTATGGAACTAGAGAATAAATGATGACACATATCAAATGCTTGCTCAAACGAAGAAAGTATTACGAAGAAAATATTGATTGAAGGTTTGAAACATTGACCCATAAACATTGATCCATATACGAGAGCGGTCAAAGGCCAAGCTTCGATTACGATGTTGCTGTAGGAGACCCATCAATAATGTATGATTGAAGTATGCCATTGTTAATTTTAGCCTGCTCACTCACTTAGTGCGGAGCTTATCATTAAATTTGCCATATGCATGTTAAAAAGGGAAACTCTAGTTTGATCTGGCTTCGTGAATCATCTATAGATTTGAGATATATAAGAGTTCCTGCCTCCCAACTTCTTGACCAGTTAACTAAGACCTTTCAATAACATAATTAACTTACTATAGTCCCTTTTTGTTATTGGAAAATGTACTAGTCTATATTAATATCCCGAGATGAACATAAACGCACTCACTTCACGCCGGTTTACACAATTAGCAGAAAAGACAACGGCAACCATTTTCTCGTCTGCGCTGGTCTTTCGGAAGCATAGCTCCATCAGAGAACCTTAGAGTTGAGCCATTTATTTTTGTTGTTTCAAGTATGAGCCTACTTATCTCTACATATAGATTGCATTTGAGGGGGAAGAAAAATAAATAGCGTTATAGTATCGGTGAACATATAGATGACAACTAGAAAAGCATAATGCCTCTTGAAATAACCTTAAATGTGCGGAAGGTATGGATTTCTCCCAACTCCAAAAACGAATTTGTGAGTCCCCAAGGATATGCATTAACTTATCTCTCCATTGATCTTATATTTATCTGAATCATACAAAGTTGTTATATTAAAACTCTCGGTTTGGATGTTCCTACTTTTGCTCTGTCTGAATTTGCTACACTATTACCAATTGTATAAATTAATCCCACTCTAACCACTGTCGCTCTCTCAAGATATTGAGCTAATGCAATAATTCTACTGGTCCTTCGTGTAAACTCAATGTGATTCCCGATGGTTTCTCATGCGTTGCTCTAGGATAAGTATTCACAGAGAAGGATGTTAAACAGCGATCCAAGAGAAGAGTTTGATCTAGATACTTATGCCACATATTCTTTCTACATATATATATGAGCTCCAGCTCCTCAATCTTTGGTTAGACAACCAAAACCTTTCCATATCCCGTGTCAACGAAAGGTGCAAAGCGTTCCCTGTGGGCATACGGTTTCTAATCCAGCGATAGACTAGCATCTTCTACCTATTCTTATGGTTAAACAGTGAAACCTGCTAATGAAGAAATTAATTCTGCAAGATCATATTATTTTGAAACATTATTTTCACTGTACTGAGTTTAGCTCAATGAAATGTTTATTGAATGGATTATAAACGATATATTAAAAAGATTGGTCTGGTGAGAAATTCCCCGTGCCTTCCTACCAAGTCTCAATCTCTGCTTTCATCTCACCAAATTCTCTACTTCGGGTACATCCTTCCTTAGTGCATCAATAATCTCAGCCCATACCTGTTTCTGCAGGTTTGCACCTTGCTCTCCTTTCAACATCGGCGCTATTCTAAGAACAACAGAGACATTAGCAATAAACTCTCAATACGCGGACAAGCATCTGATGCTTTTCAAGTAGTCAAACGTACTCTTCGATAATATCGTCACGCCAGAACCGTCCATGGCCTGCATTGCCCGTTGTGGTACCGCTGATATACGTCCTAGCGCCTTGCTCCGTAGTCTTGTTGACAAAGTTGTTAATGATCCAGAAAAAGGGCTTCGTATACCAAGGATAGCTCCTCATTATATTTGACTGGGTCCCTCCAGGGCAAACCGAGGTGATGAAGACATTTGGTTGACCGTTCTCGCCTACTCCTTCCTGTTTCACAAGCCCCTCCATTCCGTACATAAGGAACAGCTTGGAGAGGCCATACGCTTGGAACGATGAGAATTTGTTATTGTACCGCAATACAGTCTGCTCGCCAGAAGGGTCCGAATCAACTTTGGACACCATGTAGTGGTTGCTGCTGCTAACTAACTCCAGCACCGGGGTGAATGACTTTGTTTTGCTACTCTTCAACTTCGGGAGGAGGAAGAGGCTCAATAGCAATGTTGACAGCGCGTTGATTTGAAGGGCAGTCTCCCATCCGTATGGTGATAGTTGATGCTGTGCAGGCTGGATGCCGGCGTTGAGAAGCGCAATATCAAGGTGGTCGAGGTTCTTGCAGGCGCGTGCAGCAAACTCTTTGATGCTGTCATACGACATCATATCAAGAGGCCAGACCTCAACGCAGTCTTTTCGGCCAGTCTTTCCTTCAATCTTTGCTTTTGCATCTTCGCCCTTTCTAACGGATCGAACAGCTAAAATGACGCGGTCTGCGCCAAGTTGCACGAACTTGACCGAAGCTTCGAACCCTACGCCTGAGTTGGCTCCGGTCACGATGATATTTCGGCCTTTGAAAGAAGGCTTGGTGTCTTCAGGTGGATTCCACCTTCCTTTGGAGCCCATTGTGGTTGAGTTTTGCTACTGCGTATCGGAGGAAGATAAAAAGATAGTAGACGTAAAAGCCGGTTCAAATTGCTTTGTTACCATGAAGTAGGTGGCTATCGTTAGCAAATATTCATTTTGAACATTGCATCCAATGCATTTCATCTCAGTGCAAGCAAAAATGCAGAGTCCAAATCAAGGCTAGAGGACATCTTGATGGAGAGTGGCCGACGCTGATAATACTGCCGGGTCCGTACCTGCCCGCATTTCTCTGCTTACAAGATGCCTGCAACGGCCGCTCCTTCTCGCCTTGATCCCACGGCCCAGTTACTTGGGATTTGGTACTCGGTACTACTTCCGCTTTGCGAAACCAGGGTCTATTTTACCGTGATCCCAAGACTGGGGGGAAGTACTCGTACTTGGCAACGGGGTACCAAAAACGTGGACTTGGGAAGGATCGTGTCTGGGTCCTTCGGGTCGTCGGGTCTCCACTCGAGACTAAGTTAGCCGACGAACCTGCCAGGGTCAATCCTAGATCCATGTTTCAGACTCAAGGATTGTCCCGCATTGAGAGTACATGGATATATCGGACCGGATCATCCAGTTGCCCCCACCGGAGAAATACCTCAAGCCGAGAAAGGGCTCCTTGTCCGTCTGACAATGAATCCTGCAATCCTGCCCGTCTGACTGGCTGTTGATTCACAATTTACCAGCAGCGTTACGGTGTTAATTCTGTACTTCATAATATCATGATTATGACTTCGGCTGGACATTTAGAAGTCAATTTCTACCAAACGTCTGGCGTAAAGCGACCTAAGTTCCAAGATGTCTTATCATCAGTAAGTGATATCCAAAGTCACTGTTTAACAGCGAATTCATTTCCTCAGCATCTCCGTTGGCAGATATCATTGCCTCCGTTGGTAGATATGCGTCGCCAGAGAAGAGGCTGTCAGGCCATAATCTCCTTTTGTACGTGCGAGAGATGTTCTCACATAACATTTATAATGATAGCGACTAGTAGTAGGCACCCGTAGTTTTTCTATGTGAACACGGCAAATAGACTGCCTGGCGATCGAATTCATAGCGTAACTCTGCTTTTCCTCGCTCACTACAGCCTCAAACATGGCAGCGCTATCAGCCTTGGGAAGGCTGTTGCCGGTTCCAACATTATCATTTCAGTTTCTGGGCCTTCTCAGTGCCTTTTTTTTTATCGTTGGCTACCTCATACGCCTTGCTCTGCTTCCGAGGCCAATCCCTGGTATTCCCTACAAGAAATCTAGCGCTAAGAAAATCGCTGGCAATGGCTTCGAGATGCTTGCTTGGAAGCAGAAACATGGGGAAATGTTTGGCTACTTGTCCCAATTGGCCTTGGAACTCAATGCCCCCATTTTCCAGATATTCGTTCACCCGCTAGGAAAGCCATGGGTGGTTATTGCCGACAACCGCGAATCCAATGATATCATGGCTCGAAGAACCAGCAGAGATTTCGATCGTTCCATCTTCTTGGGAGACCTCATGTCATCTCTTTCGCCCGAGTTTCACTTCCACATGCCAACCGGTGAAAGATGGAAATCGCATCGAAAACTAGTGTCTGATACTATGTCTCCAGCTTTCTTGAGCGTGGTTGCAGGTCCACAGATGTGGAAATCCAGTATGAAAGCCATTGAGCTCTGGCAGACCAAAGCACGACTGGCTGAAGGTCGGCCATTTGCAATAATAGAGGATCTACGCAAGGCAGCATACGAGATAATCTGGACCACAACTATGGGATTTGAGACAGGTGTAATGAAGGCCCAGTCTGAGCTACTCTCTTCATTGCCAAAGTTCGAGAAACTACCGCACAAGGATCAGGAAATCGTTTTCCCCGTCGCAACAGATCCGCCAATTTTCAAGGCCGGGATGGCACTCAATGACACCCTGCAAGACGGAATTCAATCTCTTGTGCCTACTCTATACCTGTTCTTGGCTTACAACGCAGTCCCTTCACTGCGTGCCGCGCGAAACCTTAGGAATCGTATGATTGAAAGCGAAATAAAGAAAGCAGTGGAAAGATTCGCCAACAAGACAGACCTTGAATGGGAAGACTCAAGCAACATGCGTCGATACATGAAGAGTGCAATGGATATGGTCATTGCGCGGGAATTGCAGTATGCCCGCAAGGAAGGCCGTACACCAGAACCTTTGAGTCGCATTATTCAGGATGAGCTCTTCAGCTTTATGCTCGCTGGAAACGAGGTTTATACAGTGATCCTTTGGACTCTAAAGTTCCTTACTGCTCACCAAGACGTTCAGACCAGGCTACGGGAAGAACTTCATGTTCAATTGAAGCAGGCGCTTGACACCGGTGCTACGCCTTCTTCATCTGAGATTATCGCAGCCAAATTACCTTATCTCGACGCTGTTATGGAAGAATCGCTTCGTTGCGGTGAGATAACTCAGACCAATATTAGGACGAGTCAACGAGATGTCGTTATTCTGGGCCATCACGTTCCCAAGCATACCGAAGTGTTGATGCTCAACAATGGCCCGGGCGTTTTTCTGCCTGCGCTAGACGTTGATGAAAGCCTAAGATCAGAGACCTCGAGAGGCGCAGTCGAAAAAGTTGGTGAATGGGAGTCGAAGGGTATGAGAAACTTTGATCCCAACAGATGGCTTGTTTCAGATGATCAAGGGCAGATCTCATTCAATCCGTCTGCCGGAGCAAGACATTCTTTCGGAGCTGGTCCTAGGGGTTGTTTCGGTAAGTCATCCATGTTGTAAATGAATAATCAAAATATCGGACTGTTCGCGTGGCCGCTGTACACAGACTGTCGATGCTAATTCAAATTTTCCTTAATACAGGTCGCAAGTGGGCTATGCTCGAAGTCAGAATCATGGTATCCCTCATTATTTGGAAGTTTCGTCTTGAGGAAATACCCGCAGCTTTGGCCAGCTTCAAGCCTAAGCCAGGGCTTGCACACAGGCCGGAGATGGCGTACGTACGTCTCAACGCTCTGTGAGAGTCTGGAGTTTAAGTAGTCAGAAATGAATATTTCAATCACGCCGGTCATTTTCCATCATCTACCATATCTCTTTCATCGGTTGTTACATTGGATGTCAGCGATTTGCCAAGAGTTAGTTACTAGGCGATTTCTATTAACAAGAAGATTAGGAACGACTATAAGTAGTTGCGAGAGTTAGTAGGTAATTAAAATAGCAATGCGTTTGCGAAACTATACTAACATCTCTTATTTCTACTATAACTTCATTCTTCTGGGATGGTCTTATCAAGACTTTTTATTAGTTACTGGTAAACCAAATAACCATTGGCAGCCCAGTAGCTAATTGACTATCTTGAATATTACTTTGAGTAATAAAAGTAGAGCTATTTACATACGTCACTGGCGGCAAACCACTGCAGCAAAGCCTATAATACCAATATGCTTAATAATTTGTAGCTCGAATACTTATTTATCTAAAGTAGAGGACTTTAACGAATCTTTACTAGATCTTCTTCAGTTTTAGGACATCTGGCTGTATTAAGGCTATCTAGCCAACGCTTCTAGCTAGATTAAGCCAACTTATGCTATATAAGTTTCTCAACTGTTTATAGTAAAAGTTTTAAGCAATTGCTTCGGTATATAATTAATTACTTTTAAAACGGGGGTCTTGTCCTATTAAATTATTGCCAGGTGTAAATCATTAAACACTAAAAGCAACACACAGGGCTACTAATCCATCTGCGTATCCGCTAACAGACACGAGTACGCATTTACCTAATGAGGAAGTTTGGGAAAATAACATTATTTAGGCAACAATATGCATGTTAATCCTGTTGATAAATAGTTATGTCTTAGTTTACATAGACTGACTGCAACCGGATAAGTGTTTACACGTATTAGCGATTAATATTTACAGCACTCTTGTACTTTATTTTGCATTATTAATTTATAACACACTGCAGATAATTGCAACCAGTACAAGCCGAGCTTATATATTAATAACTGCACTATAGCTGTGTGGCTACACCAGCAGGAATAAGTTCTGGATTATAAAATATATCTGGTGTTACTATTGTTCTATCTTTGCAAATATTTATGTAGATCTTTATTTTCTTTAGCCTTACTATTATTAATTTTATTTACACATGAACTATTGGATTCGCAGTATATAACAAAAATGCATTATTGCTTTCTGTTGTGTTCCGGTATAACAAGCTGTAAATCCATGATTGTGGAATATTTTGTTTGCAATCATCACGCCGAGTACTATACCCTATACCTGTTATAAAACACACCCTTGTCACTCGCCAGCATACATATAAGATACATAGGGTAAGTATTGAGCCTGCATGCTCCGCGTACTCCGTATACTCCGTATGCCCCTCCCGAAGTGTTCGCCAGGACGGGCTACAGGTGGGAGATGCAAAAGTGGGGTGCAAAAGTGAGGGTATTATTTTCTCACCTTGCTTTACATATGCAGTAATATTCTTTCAAAAAAAAAAAAAATAGTTTATAAGAGTCTAATAGAAATCCCTCCATTAATTAATACAGCCAGTCCAGCAGCTACCAAAAACAGCTAGTGAAGGATTTGAGGTATATAGGTACGCGCCAAAGCCATTTTTCTGGGGAAAACAATATTCCTTCACTGATTGTACACCTTCACGGTATTCCTTCCAACAATCAAAATTTGGATCCCTTTAGAAATGGGTCAAGTGCTTGCGTTCAAAATTGCGCTATAGCATGAAAGGAAATAAAAGGATCTATTACATACATTCGGTCATAAAGAGAGAACCACTAACTTTAACGCTACTAGTCATTGTAGGATGGCTAGCTTAATGTTACTTGAATCCTATTATCATGCATAGACAGTTTATCAGCAGGCTTTATAATCCAATATTTGAAGGGAATACAGATGTAGTACTTTATTTCTTTCCAAAATGCAACTCTGAATCCTATTATCAAAACCTTTTGCTAACTTCTGTCGGTAACACCTGACCATAACAATATAGCAAATAGGCTTTTATTATAATCGGACTTTGGAATAATGCATAGGATAGCGCTCACAACAAGTACCCTATGTCAAGTGTCGGTATTAGGGGAGCTTATCAAGTAATATTTGTAACATACTTGGGATTTAACTGGGCAATACATATTTAGCATACAACCAGGGTAAAGAACATCGTATTTTAAAATATAGCTATTATTATAACAATAAAATATATTAATATATGGTTATATTATAATAAATACGCTGCAATACATACGCTGGAAATAAGCGCTATTCTGTATCGGACAAGCGCTATATTGTAGCAGATAAGCACTATATTATCCCACTTCAAGTGCGAGCCATTCTTTTCGAGTACTGGCGTTTTACCTACTACTTGATAAATGCTTGATAAGCTATCTTGATATGTTACAGGTCTGATAACGACTCTATTTTATACAATGCTAATGTTTAGTTAACCCTAACCTTATCTGTTGTGCTATAAGTTTATTAAATTATATACATGTTGGATTTATTTACCAAGATCCCTGCAACGTTGATTAGTGTGTGCAGGCGGGCAATTCCTACGGTTTCAACTTCTCTCTCAGCTATACGGTACATCGATTGCTGACCCCCGCCCCATCTTGTTCGCTCGTTGCCTCCCATTAGAGTAACGCCGAATCCTGGTACAGCTCCTGTTCTGTACATGCTCGTTCCTGGCTGTGGTGCGGCTAAAATGCGCCCCACACAACGGACATAAATGATATGCACGGCTGCTAGATCGTTCTCTTTGGTGTCTCTTCAAGTTGCTCGACGTCGTGAAAGCCCGGCCGTTGCATCCATGATCCCAGCACCTTAGATCTGAGAAGGATTTGCTGCGCTCTGCTGTGGCTGTTTTCTCATCCCCCCCCACTGAACTGCTTGATTGACGGTCATCGGTAGGGCGCGGGCGACGTGACACTCGATGCTCGCTACCAGCTGGGGATGTCGTGCGATTTGTCCGGCGGGGAGTCTGTCGGTACTCAGGTTGCGTCGAAGCTAAGAATATGGGATCAAGATTCCACTCTCTGTGCATATATGACACATCAATTAGTCCCAAAATCGGATATGCGCGTCTTGATACATTGGGCGCTACTGCCGATTGGCCTCACATTGCATCTTGGCTTCCGTATTGGCATAAGTCATCGCTCGAAAGCGAGATAGAGTTCAGGAATGTCTCTTCTAGTTGTAATGAATCGGCGTTTGAAATGCAAGAGTCTGTTTCGATTCGAGAGTGCGAACCTAAATGGAAGAGAGAATGTATTAGTCTCAGCAGGTATTGGTACCATTAGCTTAGGCACAATTTGGTATGTACGAAGCAGAGGTACACAAAGATGAATATATTAAAGCATACTATACAAGGTTTCATTGCTGTGGGGAGGCGGGCTGAAATCAACTGGAGGTAAAAACGTCTGCAGTCCAGACATCCAGTCTAAGACAAAAGGTGAACCTTTGTCTGTGGTATGTGTCGAACTCATTTCTAGGAAACCTTATTGGATATCGATGGCGTAAAGCTGAAAGAAATGATGAAATACATATAATTGCAATCTTAGCAATAGACGGGGACATTAAGCATTTATTATTTGTGACTAGGAGGTTGATATATGTGGAACAATACCGGCTAAGTTAACATACAGTTGCCCGAATAGGTAAAACTCTTGCTGCACGTTTATAATATGAGATTCAACTGCAACTGTGAAACATATTGACATTTACATGGGTACCGTTGCCCACACTGTTTTATTTGTATAATCGGGCATAGTTGCTGATATTTAGATATACCAAACACCTCACTCCTGTCAGAAAGTCGACGTTCTATTGTAGCAACCATCCTCCACTAGATATGATCTACAAACGTTTCCTATTTCCACTATTAGCCAATTACCATACATAACAAAAACGATGTATTCTGTATACAGTCTAGTAATAGGCAGCCGTCCTTATTACTCCGCTGAGAAATGATATCTTTGGCCAAGCCGCTATTAAACAAACAAAATTATTAAAGCAGGACGGCTAAATCGGATACATACTGTAAGTCCTGGAGCGCTAATGCATACACTCCTCTATTTCTTATTCTTGTCTTAGCAGTTATGTCTTCCTGTTAATCAATAGGGTATAGCTGCCGAAACTATTGATGGCTTGAGATCCTTCTTGCAGGGGTCAGCGTCTGACGCGGATTAGCCAATGCATGTGGAACCTTGTGTAGTATTTTAATATATTCTGTGGAGCAAGTATAAGCTAACTAAAATTAATTAGTTATAGAGTACAGTTGTATATTATAAAAGAGTTATAAGAATTTTAAGATTTAAGATAATAAAAATATAGATTATATAATTTTTATATATTTAAGAATTAATAAATATATATATATATTATATTATATTATAATATAATGTAATATAATTTAATAAATAATATTTCTATTTTATATAATTTTATATTATTTAATAAAAATACTCTATAATAAAGTATATATATAAAAATATATTATATTTATTAATATTAGCTATAGTTTAGTATAGTATTCGAAAGGCTTTATAGTATAATTAAATAAAATATAAAATATTTCTATTTATTTTATTTGCTAAAAAAGTATAATATATTTTTTATATATAATTACTTAAATTATTAATTACTTCCATTTGTATTATATTATCCCTAATATATTATAAAAAAATATTAGCTATTTCTTTTTAATAACTTATAATATTTTAATTTTTAATTTATATTCTTTTCTAAATTTAATTTATTAATATATATATATAAAACTAATATATGTAAGTTAAATAATATATATATATATTTAAGCTCTTTAACACTATATTTGATTATATTATACAATAGCTTTACATATAGTAGTATTAGTAATATATAATTGTAATATCTATATTTAAAGTCTCCTTGATTTATTTGCTAATATAAACTTAAAGCTTAAACTTATCCCAAGTAAATTTTCGATATTGCTATTAATTTGGAAAGTTTAGTCTGTTATACATGGCGGTGATTTAGGTAAAGCATTCTAATTCTTGTTTCCTTACACGCTTAGATACATTACCTGTTACAAACTTGTTTACTGTAACAGTTAACTCCCCTATAAGCGGCTGGTTCTGTTACAGTAATTGCCACTGTTTCGATTATTGGCCTAAACCTTTTCCCTATTTGGCTTAACCGTATAACGGATTATTACATTATCTCACATCAGCTTATGCTTTGAATGAGGTTAGGATATCGATGACTCGTTTATTTCCCCAGAATATGAAGAGCCCCTTGTTCGCGATGCTAGAAAAGCATCTCCAGAATGCCTAATTATTTTGTTTAACAAGCCATTAAAGAAACCGGATTGGATTAAATATCTGGCCGATATTCCCTGCTACTTCAAATCTTATATAAATAACGAGAAGAGCTTATATATTGTTGAAGATTAGATAATATTCCCTTGTGTGGAAGCATAGTCGCGATTACAGAAGATTTCCATTCATTTCGCTAATCGGAGGCCTAGTTCAAACCTTACAGGGCCTATAATCAAGTTCCATAGCCGTAGCAAATACAGTATTCTTCTACATTTGAGTCAGGGGCTCTAGGGACCTTGACGCATAACAGCTAGCGGTTGTATAAGCTAGCCATAACAAATGCCTGAAACTTTTCTGTCTGGACCTAGGTCAGTAAACCAGCCGGATCATTGAATAAGGTCCACTTGGTGGTCTCCTGAATGTGGGCCTAAGTCGATTGCGTTTAAGGTGTAGATAAGTTTTCTACACCAACTTCATATAGCGGTGCTGATAGCAAGTTGTAACAAGTGTGCATAGGTGTTCATAATCATAAATATCTACCGAGTTTAGATAGAAGAGCTAGCCAAGGCAGAAGTTGACAGAAAAGTAGATTGGCTTCTAATGTATTACGCTTCCTGTAATACAACCCCCTGTCTGTACATATGGATCTTCAGCCATTTTCGCCTGATGCAAAATTTACCATAGAGCTTTATACCACTTTACACGTTGCAAACTCCTTATGATATATTGAGATAAGAATTAGTCTCTTATTATATGTAATTATTTAGCTTCCACATTGTCTGGATATTGTTTATTAAACAGTTAATAATAGTAAAAAACAACATATGCAATGTATTAGTATTTATTTTATACGGCTAGATATCCTGTAAGTATGTAAGAGTATAGCACACGGCTTACCCGAAAGTGGGCATCTCTATAGCAGCTGCACAAGATAGCTTGTTGTGGCTGTTAGTTTTAGCTGCTACTCTTAATCTATGCATAAGATCGTTTTGAGCAAATAATCCGAGGTACTCAGTATGCATGGATAAAAATCCTGTTTGTCTACGTCTCCAACCTGGATTCATTTATTGAGGATCAAATATTTTTGATTGAAGACTAGTTACATATGCAGTTATAATATTTTTTTTTTTTAAAGTAGTACTGAAAGAGCATTATGGCGCGTCTCGGACAACCTTGCGAAATCCTAGAATCCGGAGTACTCCGTACAGAGTTGTTATTATGCAGGAATGATCCTTACTTGAACTATAAGAAAGTGGTGGGGGGGTTCAAAATGAATTAAATCAACCTCTTGGATATCTCCACCACGTACCACGTGTACGTAGCACGTGTTGTGGGATGAGATAGCACAGGGGTCGCGTTGATTTTGAGGACCCCTGACCGTGGCTTGTAATGATTGCATCCTGTTCGGCTTTGCCATTCCAGAATTGCGGAACCTGTAATCCTCCAATCCTGCAATCTACGATTCCGCCATTCCAGAATCTTGTAGCTCGTACCCCACAGCTGCGAACGTGGGCAAGGGGTCTGCAAAACCGTCGAGATAAAAAAAAAGAATTATCGGCATCCACCAGTAAAACGAGAGTATCCTTTTTCCTAGCTACTGGGTTTGGGATGGTGTGTACGATTGCGATGTAATGTGCCGATCCCTCATTTTTAGTCCCTAAATCTTTTGTAAACTGCTTGGCGGGGCGTTGATGGTGTATGGGCCCGTGTGCACGGTTGCAGCTTTGGGTGAACTAAGAGAAATCAATGTATGACTGCCGTGTTCATAGATCCTGACAGACAGATTCCTTCCTTTTAATGGACGGGGAGATTGTATGCAGTAGAGAGAGGTTGAGGATCCTGCGTTCCTCACGACGGACTTTTCAATTGCCAAATCTGTGACTCAAACACTCTGTAGTAAAGCACTATACGAGTCTGCCTACATGTACCTATTATACTTGATATTGCAGCTATACGCGCATCTACTCCCATTCATCGTGAGAGCGATTGAAGCTTATCATACTCCTTTCTCTCCAATTGTGACTCCCATATTTTCAATCGCTGTACTCTAAATTGCTTTCAAGTACTAGAGGGTAATAGCAAGTTTGATTATCAGACATCCGCAAGCGACGTTCTCTTCACTGGTCGATTATTCCTATTTCGACGCTGCTAAAACATTGCCCGATCATCGCATTGCCTTCAGTCATGCTCCTGGACGAGAATGCTCTACACGCTATGATGCGTGAGGAGCTTGCCTCTGCTCTGAATCTAACCTCAGAGCAGTTGCTGCTGGACCAATCATTCTTGGCCCAGGGCGGCGACTCACTCAGTGCCATCCAGTTGATGGCCAGGTGTCGTGCCCAAGGTATCGAGGCAGATATCGTTGACATCTTGAAGTTTGACACCCTGTCCGAACTTCTCTCTGAGCTCGTCACAAGAACGTCCACAAGCAGCTTAACGAGCATTCCCTCACCCACCGAGTCTGAGCTGTCAGTCTCGGGGAGATCAGTTATCGAGATTAGTACTCTCTTTGCTCAGCTCGAAGCAACCGCACCGCCCTCGGTTGGTCATGTCCAAAGCATTGGACCCTGCTCGTTGATGCAAAACCGAATAATCATTGGCCAGGCGGTACATCCAGCTGCCTATCACTGCAGCTTCATCCTCACCGCGCGTACACGAGATCAAAGCCCCCTGTCTACTAATGATGTTGCCAAACATTGGCGGTCTGTCGTCCAGCGACATCCCAGTCTCCGCACAACCTTTATTGAGAGCACCGAACGCCCAGGCACTTTTGACCAGATTGTTTGGGATCAAGTACAGCCTAGTGTGACCATTTTGCAGGATGAGACGCAAATCGATCAAGCCCAGGCTGTTAACAGTAACACAGCCGAAATCGGCCACCACATGTACCTTGCCGAAATGACATCGAACCAGGTCATGCTCAGATTAAACATTTCTCATGCCATTGTTGATGGTCGGTCCGCCGGCATCGTTCTCCGAGATCTTTGCGATGCATTTTCAGGCGAGATGACTCCTGGTCAGACTTTGCGCCATGCGGATTTCGCGATTGCAGAGGACCAACTCGTTGATCGCACCACTGAAGACTTTTGGAGGGCTTACCTGCAGGGTGCCGAAGAAACCTACCTCGCAGGAAACAATGTCACCAACAAAGCCAAGACCGGCCTCCACTCGCTGCAAAGAAAATTGCACATATCTCCCGAAAAGACACGCAAATTCTGCCACGACTACGGTGTCACAGTAGTCAACGTGTGCCAGGTTGCCTGGGGCATGGTTCTCCGAACTTTTGCTCTCAAAGACGACATCTCATACTCCTACATCACTTCAGGGAGGCAGACAAAATTATCAGGAATGTCTGAGGCTGTTGGACTCTTTATAAGCAGTCTTGTCTTGCGTATGGACTTCGCTAGCAACACCAAAGTTCTAGATCTGCTTAAAAATGCGAATGAAGATGTGCTCCGACAGATGCCTCATGACCGAGGCCTCAGGAAAAGATCATCAAAATGGGGTAATTCAATTCTATCATTCCAGAGAGCGTGGCAGACAGAAGCAAGCGAGAAAGATTCGCTTCGCTTTGAGGTGTTAAGACGCCTCAGTCCAACAGATGTGCGTATCTCCTCATACTCCCCCCTCCCCCACCTTCTTTATTTATATGTTTATTTCTCCCTTCAATTTTGAGAATGAGAAAGCTATTGCTGACATGTAGAACTAGTACGATCACTCTCTCAATGTTGAGATCGGAGACGACACTATTATAGTGGACTACGACATTTGGAAGTCAACAACCGATGTCGATTACGCGAATAATATCCTTAGCGCATATCTACGGGCCATTGAGTTCGTTTTGGGCAATCCAAATGCTGAATTTGGCGAAGGGGATCTCCTTGGACGGGAAGATTCGAAGTTATTACAGCAGATAAACGGCATATCGCCTACGCCCAACTCAACCTGTATCCATACTATAGTGGCAGAAGTGACTAGACGCCAGCCCGATGCTGTGGCTGTTTGTGCGTGGGATGGTACCATGACTTTCCGGCAACTCGATAGGGCCGCAAGTGCCCTTGCGAATCACCTTTCTAATCTCGGCGTTGGTCCTGAAGTTATGGTGGGTATGTCCATGGATAAATCTCGCTTTTCCTCAGTCTCAACACTTGCTATTCTTAAGGCAGGTGGCGTCGTACTTCCATTGTCGACTCAGCAGCCTCTTGCTCGGCTACAGATTGTCCTCAACGACACTCGAGCAAAGATCATTCTAGTTGATGCTGAACAGAAAAAGCGCCTTTCTTCTGAGGAGCTTCCTGGGTTGCACCTTATTGAAATTACGACTGGATTTTTGGAAAGTCTTCCCTCGGTTCCAGACGGCCAAGTAATATGCCCTCAAGTTGGCACAAGCAATGCTGCATGGGTCGTTTACACATCTGGTAGCACAGGTGTTCCCAAAGGCGTTGTACTTCAGCATAGCGTGAGTTAAAATTTTGCTGACCGTGCCCGACAACCGCAACATCAATTTTCGTACTAAGCATTCTACAGGCATTATGTTCAAGTATTGAGGCCCATGGGACGTCATTCGGCGTTACATCAAACTCGCGTGTTCTACAATTTGCCTCGCATACGTTTGACGTCATGATCCAAGAGACCTTCACGACTCTCTGTAAAGGGGGCTGTGTATGTATTCCTTCGGAACAAGATAGACTAAACAACCTGGAACAAGCCATTATATCTATGGAAGTCAACTTCCTTTCACTGACATCAACCGTTGCTGGGCTCCTAAATCCCGCACATCTTCCAGAGATCAAGACTGTGATTTTAATGGGTACGAATTGCATACATCTCGGTACGCTCTTTTGTGAAAGGAAAAGTTGCTAACTATCGTTTTTCTTTATTCATAGGTGAACCTGTTAAACCTGCTGTTTTAGACCTCTGGATGCATCATGCCGACTGCTACGAGTCATATGCACCTTCTGAGTGTAGTATCTACGCCACTTGTTCTCCCCAGCCGATGAAAAATTTGAAAGAAGCACCAGTGCTCGGAGCTCCTCTATCCAGCTGTTTCTGGGTCGTTGACCCTAAAAATTATAATCACTTGCTTCCATTCGGGGCACCTGGAGAACTGCTTATTGAAGGGCCTTTGCTGGCCCGCGGGTACCTGAATGACATTGAGAAAACAAACAAGTCGTTCATCACAGACCCTGATTTCGTTAAACGTCTTGGTCTTGGTTCTGGCCGTCGCATGTATCGTACAGGTGGTAAGAATTGACCCTGAACACTTGACCTGGTTGATGATGTGAATTTATAAAAGTCATGGCTCTAATTAAAATATCTTGATTGCAGATCTTGTGAAGCGGAACAACAATGGCACATACTCAACCCTCGGGAGACGAGATATGCAAATAAACATTCGAGGGCAGCGTGTAGAAATTGGTGAAGTCGAATACCACATTACTCAGCGAGCCCCTGGAGTTCAAGCTGTCATTGTGCTTTTGAAGCATGACTTTGACAACGAAAAGCTAGTCGCTGCCTTTAGCTTGGGCGAGGATGCAGCGACGTACGATAGCCTGACCGTTGAGGAAGGTGGTGATGCTATCGACAAACAAGCTGCAATGCTTGTCGCCTCAGACCTCCAGCAATACCTAGCACAGCATGTCCCAGACTACATGATCCCTCGCACTTGGGTGCCCCTCGCGAAATTGCCTGTCAACACATCCGGCAAGGCTGACCGCCGGGCTGTTTCTACGTGGATACACGGGCTTAGTGACGAAGAAATCGCCTTATTTTCTGATTTTGAGCAAACACAGACCGAGGAAGACGTGCAAGCAACGACTACCGAACAGCATATCCGGCAAATCTGGAGCAAAGTTTTGAACGTGCCGGTCTCACGAATCAAGTTCCGGCGATCCTTTCTCTCCTATGGAGGCGATTCAATTACTGCAATGCAAGTTGTCTCGGCGTGCCGTCAGCTTGGTATCTCACTATCTGTACGACAGGTCTTGCAAAGTGGAGGTATCTCGGTGCTGGCGCTGGAAGCCGGAATGGCGTCGCCGACCAACTCTGCACACATTCCGGACGAGCCTTTTGATCTCTCGCCGGCACAGCTCATGTACTTTAATGAGATTGGAGGATTACGATCTGACAGTGACTACCGGTACAATCAGAGCGCCTGCCTCGAGTTGCAGCAGCCAGTGCCCCAGACCAAGATTGCCGACGCAATCGAGGCGTTGGTCGCGAAACATGCCATGCTACGAGCACGTTTTCATTACAGCGAGACTAGAGGATGGCAGCAACGCGTTGAGAAGCAGCTGGCCGAGTCCTACCACTTTCACACACACGTTTCAAAAGATGACGAGGCCGCACAGGAGATTCTACAACAGTCCCAGACCTCGCTCAATATCCAAGATGGTCCACTATTCGCGGCTGATTTAATCGAGATTAGGTATCCAGAACGACAAATCCTCTTCCTGACCGCCCATCATCTGGTAATCGACCTGATGTCGTGGAGAATCGTGCTACAAGACCTCGAGCAGCTCCTTCTGGCTGGAACGGCACATGCTTCCCACTCAATGCCGTTCCCAGCGTGGTGTGGCGCACTTGCTGAGGAAGTGAGCCACCCTGGCCACGACGAGGTTGCGTCTTCCGTGCCAGACACTGTTTCATCATGGAATTACTGGGGCATTGAACCGGGGCAGTATACGTCGTCAGAGCAAGTCTTTGCGACTACTGACATCGACCAGCATACAACCGACTTGCTCCTAGGGCCTGATGTTCACACCGCTGTACGGTCCACTCCGGTAGACATCCTTCTGACTGCACTCATAATTTCCTTTCAACATGCGTTCCCGGAACGTGTGATTCCCGAAATTTTCATCGAGGGGCATGGACGTAGTGCTCCAATGGATCATGATTTGTCTGACACGGTTGGATGGTTCACTACCATCACTCCACTGGGCGTCAGCCACCATGACGGTGGCCTTGACATTGTATCTGTTGTCAAGCTAGTTAAAGAACTCCGACGAACTAGTGCGGATCGGCAAGTATCTGATTTCGCTAACCAATATCTAACTACAGAAGACAGGAAACGATCTACATCATATAGCACCCGTGAGATTATGTTTAACTATCATGGGCACTTCCAACAGCTCGAACGTGCCGAGAGTCTTTTCCGCTTGGACAAACTACACGCAAATCTTCAGGATCCTCAATCCGCCATTGCTTCGGTAGGAGGGAGTGTAAAGCTGCAAGCAGCACTAAATATCGAAGTATCTATTGAATCTGGAAAGATGCAGATGAGATTAGGCTTCAGTAAAAACTCTCACAGAGGCAATGAAATTCGGCAATGGGCTCGAGACTGTAGCCGTATGGTTGCTGAGGTAGTGAATGTGCTCCTACACACATCGCCAACTGTTACTATAAGCGATTTTCCACTCGCTCGTCTTAACAGCGACCGAGATCTTCTCACAGTGAAGGAGCAATGCTTGTTTCCGGCCGGAATCACGTCGTGGGAGGACGTTCAAGATATCTTGCCGTGTTCTCCTATACAGCAAGGGATCCTACTCAGTCAGATGAAGTCGCCTTCTACCTACTGGCTGAAAGAAACTTGTCGTGTGCTTCCAACTTCAAATTCAAATAGTGTCGATATCGACAGGCTCTCCAATGCTTGGCGTGCTGTCGTGCAACAACATTCGATCATGCGTACCATCTTCACTTCAACGCCACTTCATCAAGATCGATTATACCAGGTGGTACTCGCATCTCCAAATGTCAATATCAAGGTTGTTACTTGCGTCGAATCTGAAGTGCAGCAGTGTCTAGAGCAACACTCGCTTCGGGATTATCAGCCTGGACAGCCGTTACACCAGTTCCTAATTGTCACGACCGCTGGTGGCGATGTATATGGGCAGTTTGAGATAAGCCATGCTCTCGTGGATGCATCATCTGTTCAGCTCCTGGTGGAGGCTCTCCTAAGAGCGTACGAGGCTCCCATGGCAACAGCGATTCAAGAATCAAATTACAGCACGTATGTATCTTACCTTGAGCGTCGATCCGAGGAGGAAGACCTACTATATTGGCAGAACTTGCTTGGTTCCGCACAGCCATGCAATTTGCAGTCAGATCAAAACCTTGGCGCACTTTCGAACGATACGGATGATGCCATGAAAACACATTCGCTGAGTGTGAGCGAAACAATACAAGATACAATGGCTGTGTACAACTTCTGCCAGACGCACAGTGTCACTGTTGCCAACGTTGTCCAGTTAGCCTGGGCGTTAGTTCTATCATCGAGGGTTGATTCAAGAGACCAAATATCATTTGGGTACTTGTCCAGTGGTCGTGACGTGCCTATAGACGGTGTAGATGTGCTCATTGGGCCCATGATTAACATGATGATCTGCCACTTTGATGTTGAGTCTATGTCTGGGTTGACCTCGTCAGAAGCTGTTCAGGCTGTGCAAAACCGCTTCTTGGAGGGCTTTGATCATCAGAGAGTTTCTTTGGCCACCCTACAACATTCTCTCCAACAGTCCTTGTTCAACACTACCCTCTCGTACAGACGTGCGCAGGGTGCAGGCCACACCAAACAAGCAGGGTCTCTACAACTAGAGAGGATCGAAGTAGACGAATCTACTGAGTACGACTTTAGTCTAAATATACTGGCATCAGACACGGGCATTGAGTTTGATCTCCAATACTGGTCTTCAGTTGCAAGTCCAGGAGCAGCCCAAAGCCTAATAGCCCAACTCAGACACATCGTGACCCTGATCTGCATGAACCCGGCCGTTCGCATCGGTGATCTCGAGTTGCTGTCACCCGAAGATCAGCTAGCAATCAAAACAAAGAATAAGATTGTTCCTGCCGCAACGGAGAACCTCATCCACACTATGACCCATGATGTTGCGATTCGCCAACCCGACGCGGTGGCTATCAATGCTTGGGATGGCACAATGACCTACGCTGAAGTCGAGGAGGCTGCTAGCCGCCTCGCGCACTATCTTGCTACGTCTTTCGAAATTGGCCCGGAAATCAAAGTTGGAATATGCATGGATAAGTCCATGTGGACTGTGGTAGCAATGCTGGCAACGCTCAAGGTAGGTGCCGTAGTCTTGCCGCTGTCGACGCAACAGCCACTTGCGAGATTGCAGCTAGTGTTGAACGATACACAAGCACCTATTATCCTGGTTGATTCCAAGCAACTAAGCCGTTTATCAAGTCTCAATCCTCATCTTGTTTTAATGGACGAGGAACTAGTAAAGGGTCTTCCTGCCCCCACAACAAAGAGTCTCGGCGCCGAGGTTCGACCTGATAATGCTGCATGGATCGTGTACACATCTGGCAGCACCGGCATTCCGAAAGGCGTAGTCCTTCAACATCACGCGTTATGCACGAGCCTTCTTGCACACGGCACTGCGTTTGGCCTTGAGGCGTCCCACCGTGTCTTACAGTTTGCATCGCACACTTTCGATGTGACGATCCAAGAAGTGTTCACTACCTTCTTCTTTGGCGGATGTGTATGCATCCCATCCGAAGAGGATCGACTCAATAACCTAGAACACGCCATTCTTTCCCTTGGTGTGAATTTCTTATCGCTCACGTCGACTGTGGCCGGACTACTCGAACCACAACATCTCCCTGCCGTGCGACAGGTTATTCTCTTAGGAGAGCCAGTCAACCCCCTCGTTCTTGAGAAATGGCTCAGACACGGAGCTACCGTCCTCGGCGCATATGGTCCTTCAGAATGTAGCATTCAAGTGACTACATCAAAGCAGCCCTTTGCACACCGTAAGCAGGCGCCTGTGCTTGGTGCTCCTCTGGCGAGCAATTTCTGGGTTGTAGATCCAACTGACCCTGACTACGAACGACTTTGCCCAATTGGAGCTCCCGGTGAGCTTCTTATTGAAGGTCCGCTGCTCGCCCGAGAGTACCTCAACGACCCAGGAAAGACTGCCAAATCTTTTATTATCGATCCTGCGTTTTTGAAGCGATACCAAATAGGAGGGGGAACCGGGAGACGCATGTACCGTACTGGCGACTTGGTCCGGCAGAATTATGACGGGACCTACACTATTCTAGGTCGCCGTGACACCCAAATCAAGATTCGCGGTCAACGAGTGGAAATAGGAGAGGTCGAATATCACATTGGCAGGCACTCTTCCGGGGTTCATGCCGCTGTTGTCCTATTGCGAGGCAGCAATCCTGACGATACGAAGCTCGTGGCGGGCTTCAGCCTCCCAAGTCACGCGGGATACAATAGCACCACGGTAGAGGAAGCTCAAGATGTTGACAAGCCAGCTGCGATGCTGGTCGCTTCCGAGGTCCAGCACTACCTGTCACAACATATTCCGGTATACATGATTCCACACCTTTGGGTTCCTCTTAAAAAGCTTCCTGTCAATCAGAATGGAAAGATTGACCGCTTGAGTCTATCAAAATATATTAATGGTCTAAGCGCTGAGGAGCTGGCTTCGTATTCCGATTTCCAGTCCGTCGACCCCGAGGCAGGCGATGAACAAGAACTTCCCGCGACACCTGTTGAGCGGCAGATTCGTGAAATTTGGACCAAGGTGCTGAACGTCAGCAACATCACCTATCGCCGTTCTTTCCTGTCGTATGGCGGTGATTCGATTACGGCAATGCAAGTTGTGTCGGCATGTCGCAAGGCAGGTCTTACCTTGACTGTCCGTGAGGTCTTGCAGAGCCACGCTATTTCTGAGCTGGCACTCGTCGCTCGTGACATGAGGAAGCCCGCTCTTCTCGGCAAGCAGCTCCTCGGAGCCACTGAGATTCCTGAAGGGCCTTTTGATCTTTCGCCAGCTCAGAGCATGTATTTCAAAGATATCGCCTTGGATGGGTTGCGATCCCGAGGAGATTATCGCTTCAATCAGAGTGTTGTTTTCCAACTTCAAGAACCAGTCCAACAGCAAGCCAAGGTAGCTCGTGCAATCGAAGTCTTAGTTTCCAAGCATGCCATGCTACGTGCCCGCTTCCAAGCCAAGGCTGGTGACAAGGAAGGCTGGCAGCAACGCATCAACAATAATCTCGTCGGGTCGTACCACTTCCAGACTCATGTTCTGCCAGATGACGAGGAGGCACGAGCAATAATTCGGTCGTCGCAGGCCTCACTAGACATTGAGAACGGCCCCGTCTTCGCCGCAGATTTCATTGAGCTTCCTGACCGCCAGCTTCTCTTCTTGACTGCACACCATTTAGTTATCGATTTGATGTCTTGGAGAATCATTGCCCAAGATCTCGAGCATTTGCTTGGAGATGGCACTACTACATCGGCATCAGAATCACTCAGCTTCCCTTCATGGTGTGCCGTGCTACTGCAACAAGCGCAACAGCGTTACGATACTAAAAAGGGTGCTATGACAGCCCCAGATATCTTAGAAATAGTAGACCATGTACACTCTTGGGACTATTGGGGAATCGAGCGTGGACAGTACATATGGGCAGACCAAGCTTTTGCGACGGCAACTGTAGATAAACTAACCACCAGTCTACTCCTTGGATCGGCAAATCAAGCACTCCGAACCTCGCCAGCAGACATCTTGATGGCTGCTCTTTATATCTCGTTCCGCAAAGTCTTTACTGATCGATCGGGTCCATCCATCTTTATCGAAGGTCACGGCCGTGGCGGTGATGCCTCGGACTACGACTTGTCGGAGACGGTGGGATGGTTGACCACCATCACGCAGCTACGCCTTTCCCATAACCAAGAGCAAGACGGCGACAGCGCAGTGACTCTGGTGAAGCAAGTCAAGGATGTTCGCAAACTGGACATGGATAGTCAAGCTCTTGCATTTGCCTCGCAGTATCTGCTCCAGGATAATGTCGCCGATAGCGTAGGTCCCGTCGAGGTTCTCTTCAATTTCCATGGTCAATTCCAGCAGCTTGAACGTCAAGGTGGTTTGCTTCGCTTCGATAGACTCCATCAACCAGGCGGACAATCCGATATATCCTCAACTGGAGGTAAGGTCAAGATGCAGGCGGCACTGAACGTCGAGATTTCGGTCGAGGACGGCCAAGCTCAGATTAGCATTGGATTCAGCAAACACTCTCCCAAGCAGGACGCTATCCGTCAATGGTGTTCAGAATACAGTGAAGCCATCGTCGCGACCGTTACTGAACTAATTAATTCCATCCCAACGGCTACCGCGAGCGATTTCCCACTCGCCCATCTCACCAACCCTGACCTCGCCCTAGTGAAGCAACGGTGTCTCGACCCAGTCGGTGTTGCTTGGGAAGATGTCGAGGATGTCCTGCCATGCTCTCCCGTCCAGCAGGGCATTCTGCTCAGTCAGCTTAAAGCGCCTTCGTCCTACCTTTTGAAGCAAACTTGCCGGATCTTACCGGGTTCCAACACAATCACGGCTCAGATAGACACTAGTCGTTTAGCAACGGCCTGGAACCACGTCATACAACAACATTCAATCATGCGCACCATCTTTACTAGGGCGCTTCTGCACCAGGATCGCTTCTACCAGATCGTACTAAAGTCTGCAGAGGTTGAGGTTCACATCGTTGAATGTACTACAGATACCGACGTTCAAGAATGTGTCGAGAGACTCGCGGCTCATAGTGTAACTCACCCTGGTCGGCCTCAGCACCAATTTACGATCTTAAAAACCACCAAAGAGGGCCATGTCTATGGCCACTTTGAGATTAGTCACGCACTTGTCGATGCCTCCTCGGTGCAGATTCTTATCGAATCCATGCTACAGGCATATGAAGGCGTTGCTATCATCCCACCTTCAAATTACGGTTCATATGTGTCTTACCTCGAAGAGGCCAGCTCTGAGGAGGAAGACCTACGCTATTGGCAAAGCCTACTTGCTACAGCGGAGCCTTGTAACCTGCAGCTGAACCAGGCACCTTTTGCAGAAGTTATAGAGGTAGAGGAGGAAACCGAACCGGTCGTGGCTGTAGTCTTGCAAGACCTTTCAGAGCTCCAAAACTTTTGCCGGACTCATGGTGTCACACCTGCCAACATTTTCCAGTTGGCATGGTCAATCGTGCTCGGGTCCCGTATGGATTCCCTCCAGATATCCTTCGGTTACCTTTCAAGCGGGAGAGATGTTCCTATCGACGGCGTAGACACGCTTGTCGGACCAATGATCAACATGATGATCTGCCACCTCGAGCTGGATTACGATATGACGCCATCCAAGGCGGCCCAACAAGTCCAGAACCAATTTCTCAAAGGCTTCGATCACCAACGCGCACCTCTAGCTGCTATCCAGCACTCTTTGCATGCATCTCAGCAAAACCTGTTCAACACCACCTTGTCATATCGACGAGCCGCTGCCGATAGCGCCGGTCATGGACAGTCAATCCAGCTTCAACAGGTCGATGCAGCAGAGTCTACGGATTATGATTTCAATTTAAGCGTCAATGCTGCAGACTCTAGCATTGAGTTAGTCATCCAGTATTTGCCAACGGCCGCCAACAAGGGCGCCGCCCATCGGCTGTTGTGCCAGCTGAAGCACGTCATTGGAGCACTCTGCAGCACCGTCAACGCAGACACCCCTCTGGGCGACCTCGAGCTCATCTCCCAAGAAGACGAGAAGCAAATCAGCAACACTAACTCTCAGGTACCTGCCGCGGTGGAGACTTGTATCCATTCGCTTTTCCAGGAGATGGCAGCCTCTCAGCCGTCAGCCGAAGCCATATACGCATGGGACGGCTCAATGACATACCAAGCACTCGATGAGGCGGCCAGCAGGTTGGCATATCATCTCACTGGCCTCGGTGTCGGCCCGGAAATTATGGTTGGCATGTGTATGGACAAGTCTCGCTGGGCAGCAGTGTCCACACTAGGTAAGTCCATATCTGTCCATGCGCGGCATGGGTTGTTCGTCGGTAAACTAACAAAACACTTTCAACAGCAACGCTAAAAGCAGGCGGCGTAGTCCTACCATTGGCGACACAACAGCCTCTGACACGACTAAGCATGGTCTTGGAGGATACGAAAGCACCCATCGTCCTCGTCGACGCTGCGCAGCAGGAACGATTAGCCGGTGTTGGGCCCCAACTGATTAAGGTTGACTCAGTGCTGCTCGACACACTTCCTGCTCCTCCCTCAAATCGACTCCTTTGCCCCCAAGTCGACACCAACAATGCTGCCTGGGTGGTGTACACATCTGGCAGTACAGGCCAACCCAAAGGAGTCGTTCTCCAGCATCGTGCCTTGTGCTCGAGTATTCAATCACATGGTGCGGCTTTCGGTGTTGGGAGGCACTCTCGCGTCTTGCAGTTTGCCTCTCACACGTTTGATGTGACAATCCAAGAGGTATAGATTTAGCTTTTCCTACGCGAGGTGTAATACATGTTAAAGACTAACGTCATCTCACAACAGATGTTTACCACGCTATGTCGCGGCGGGTGTGTATGCATCCCGTCCGAAGACCAGAGGCTGAACCATTTAGAACAGGCAACTCTCGATATGGGCGTTAACTTCCTATCTTTAACCTCAACTGTGGCCGGACTTTTAAGTCCAGCAAGACTGCCCGCTGTCAAAACTGTCATCCTTATGGGAGAGCCAGTCAAGCCTGCCGTCGTTGACTTGTGGAAGGATCAGGCGACGGTGCTCGAATCTTACGCGCCTTCAGAGTGCAGTATTTACGCAACCTGCTCGCCTCGGTCCATGACAAACCACAAGCAAGTCCCCGTTCTTGGTGTTCCTCTGTCAAGTCGTTTCTGGGTCGTTGACACCAAGGACTACAACCGATTATGCCCCATCGGAGCTCCAGGTATGAAATTAACCCAACCCAGTAATTAATACTGTCCAGGAGACCACTCACTGACCTTGTGCCTCTGTGCAATTAGGTGAACTTCTCATTGAGGGACCTCTTCTCGCCCGGGGGTACCTAAATGATCCTGTCAAGACCAACAAGTCCTTTGTGACTGATCCTAGCTTCCTTGCTCGCTGCGGACTCGACGGCAAGTCTGGCCGGCGTATGTACCGAACCGGAGATCTGGTACGCCAAAATGAGGATGGCACTTATACCACACTTGGACGCCGCGACATGCAGGTCAAGATCTGGGGTCAGCGTGTGGAGACGGGTGAGATTGAGTACTGGGTGGTACGATCACGACCTGAAATCCGCACCGCTGCAGCCATGCTCGCTCAACTTGGCACTTCCCGAGACCAAGGCGTACTTGCCGTGGCCGTAGATTTCACAGAGGAAGTCCTGGATGAGATGAAGGCGGATGCGGACGGCTTCCTAGAGCCTTCTCCAAGCCTCTTGGATACATTTGAAGAAATCCGCAACAGTTTAATGGGGGTCCTGCCCCGTTATATGGTCCCAGAGTTATTTGTACCAATGGCGAGTTTGCCTCTCAATTCGTCTGGAAAATTGGACCGACGCGCGATCCAGGGTGCCATTTCTTCACTGAGTAGTCAGGGCAAGCTGGAGAGCTACCTTCCCAGCACAGGCATCAAAACAGAAGTGTCGAGCGCGACCGCAAGAGAGCTTCGAAGTCTTTGGGCTAAGGTCTTGGGCCGACCAGAGAATACCATCGGAGCCAACGACAACTTCTTCCACACTGGCGGCGACTCGTTGATGGCCATGAGGCTAGTGCAGTACTCTCGCGATGCCTCATTTTCACTAACAGTTGCCCAAATCTTTGCACATCCGCGCCTAGAGGACCTTGCAGGAGTCCTAGAGAAGTCATCAGGCACCGATGCACTAGACCAGGGTCAAGAACATGGCGATCCACCTCCTTTCTCACTATGGTCAGAAGTTCATACGCTCGAGAAGCCAAATGAATTGCAATCTCTCCTTGCAGATGTGGCCGAACGATGCGGAGTAACTCCAGTGCAGATAGAGGATGTCTATCCCTGCACACCACTGCAGGAAGGTCTAATGATTGCAACTGCTCGTCGATCCACAGCGTATGTTGGCCGCCAAATGTTTACTCTAGACGAAAAGGTGGATGAAACTAGGCTGCAGGTCGCATGGCAACAAGTGGCCGCAGTTGCGCCAATTCTTCGAACAAGAATCGTCCTCGGACGAAGCTCTGGGTCGTTACAAGTTGTAGTCAAGGATACCGTCAACATTCCATGGCACACGAGTAATTCATTAGACGCCTATCTTGACAAGGATCGTGCCATGGGGATGGCAGACGGCCAACCACTAATGCGACTCGGATACGTGGAGGCTTCATCCTCTTCCGGGAGGAAGCGATACCTAGTGTGGACTGCACACCACGCCATATACGATGGCTACAGCATGCAAATGCTGTTCCAACAGGTTGCAGCAGCCTACCAGCAACAGACTCTGCCTCCCACGGTGCCCTTCTCGCGCTTCATAGGACACCTTGTCAACAACGCCAACAATGATGAGGCTGCAAGCTTCTGGCGAGCTCAATTGTCAGGGAGCGAGGTGACTGTTGGCTTCCCATTACTCCCTCACCCCAACTACCAGCCGAGGCCGACACAACTACAGAAGCGACAATTGCAGTTGGGCCAGCATCAGAATCCTCATGTGGCAGCCTTACTGCGCGCAGCGTGGGCCATGGTTATTGCTCAGTATGCTGGCGGTCTTGATGAAGTACTTTTTGCGGTCGCACTTTCTGGTCGCAACGCTGCTGTCTCTGGGATAATGGACATGCTAGCCCCGACAGTTACAACTGTGCCTTTGAGAATTCATGTTGATTCCAGCTCAGGCGTGGGCGAGTTTCTCGACAAGGTGAAGCAACAGGCAATCGATATGATGCCCTTTGAGCACACGGGTCTGCAGCGCATCAAGCAGCATGTGCCAGACCTTGTACCAGCCCTTGACTTGCACCATGTTTTCATTGTTCAGCCATCACTAAGCGGAGCTGACAGTGGCTCTGATGGTCTTCCTGAATTAGTGCAACAACCTCTTGCATCTGAGCCTTTCCATACCTCTGCGCTGACCGTGGAGTGCATCATGACCAAGGATCCTAGTCGAGTCACAGTCGAAGCTCGTTTTGATCCAGCCGTCGTATCGCCCCAGGCCATGAATCGAATCCTGGAATCTTTTGCCCATGTCGCTGCTCAGCTCTCTCAAGCTGAGTCGCACCTGCGTATTAGCGATATCCAGACCTTGGCTCCATCAGATGTAAGCCGTATCCGAGTAAAGAACGTACAGATGCCATCGAGACCAGAAGGGTGCCTACACGACGGTATTCTAGCCAAGGCACTAGAACAGCCCTTTGCCGAGGCTGTGTGCGCTTGGGACGGTAATTTGACCTACGCAGAACTAGACCGATGGTCTGCCCGACTTGCAAATCATTTGGTGGACCTAGGTGTCGCGCCTGAATCCAACGTGGGACTCTCCATGGCCAAGTCCAAATGGGCCGTGGTTGTTATGCTTGCCATCCTACGAGCAGGCGCAACAATAGTGCCTCTTGGTATCCAGCTTCCTCTTACACGCGTTGAGGGCATCATGCGCGACGCCGAAGTCCGATTTGTGCTTGCTGATGAGCAGCAGGCGGTCCGTCTAACAGATAAGGGAATCCACGTTGTCACTCTCGGATCCACGTTATTAGATGACCTTGCCTCAAATTGCAGCTCATCGTTCACCACGCGACAACCCAAGTCAACCGCTGGTGCCTTCATCATCTATACATCTGGCAGCACAGGCGTGCCAAAGGGCGTTGTACTTGAGCATGGCGCTCTGTCGGCGAGCGCCCAAGCTCACGGAGCAGCCTTTGGTCTAGATGCCAGCTCACGTGTCTTGCAGTTTGCTGCCTACACTTTTGATGTGTCGATACAGGAGAATTTTACTACTCTTCACTACGGCGGTTGTGTGTGTGTGCCTTCGGAAGACGACCGCATGAACAACCTCGAAGGGTACATAACAGCAACGGGTGTCAACTTCATGTCCCTTACGTCGACTGTGGCAGAGTTTTTGGACCCAATCAAAATTCCAACTGTCGAAACTTTAGTTCTTCTTGGCGAACCTGTGACTCCAACGGTCGTGGACCTCTGGTCGGGCCATGCATCCGTATTAAACGCCTATGGGCCGGCGGAATGTTCAGTCCATTCTACCTGCTCATCCCCTCTCATGCACCGGAAGCACGCGTCACAGATAGGACGGCCTCTACCAGGCTTATGCTTTTGGGTTGCGGATCCTCGCGACTATAATCGGCTCTGTCCACCTGGTGTTGCGGGCGAATTACTCATCGAAGGTCATTTCCTCGCTCGCGGATACCTCAACGACCCAGCCAAAACAACTACTTCGTTTGTTATCGATCCCGATTTCGTTCAGCACTATGACCTTGGTCGCAATCGCCGCATGTACCGTACAGGCGATCTCGTTCGGCAAAATGACGATGGCACATACAACATGCTTGGTCGAAGGGATACGCAGGTCAAGATACGAGGTCAGCGAGTAGAATTGGGCGAGATTGAATACTGGGTGTTGCGATGTCTGCCGCATGTTCGTCGCGCAGCTGTAACTCTGATTCCCGCCAGAGGGGCTGCTGGTCGCCGGGAAGGGACTCTCGCCGCGGCGATGGAATTCGACAAAGAGGGCTTAGACGGGATTGTGCCTGACGAGTTATCAAATGGTCTTCTAGACGTGACAGGATCCGAAAAGCTCCAGGGTCTTTTCCAACAGCTGCGCAGTAAATTGAGGGAAGTTGTACCGAGGTACATGGTGCCGGATCTTTATATACCAATGGCAGCACTACCGCTCAACAACTCGGGGAAACTCGACCGTAAAGTCATTCGTCAAACACTTGCGAGCATGACAGACCAGGTTCTCGAGACTTATCGTCCCAAGCATGAAACCAGGCCTAAGGCAGAAGAGGTGCTTCCAGAGGTTGCACAGGAACTTGCTCAAATGTGGTCCACTATTCTGGGAAAGCCCGTTGACACAATTGAGCTTGAGGATAATTTTTTCACTCTTGGCGCGGACTCCATGTCAGCAATGCAGCTCGTCTCAGCGGCAAAATCAGCCGGCATGGACTTGACGGTGACTCAAGTATTCCAAAACCCTGTCCTGCGCAATCTTTGCAAGCACGTGGAGCGGAATGCTTCTGCTCGTTTGACGAGGGTAAATGGTGCGAACCAAACAGATAGTAACCGCGAAGAACAGGTGGTGGTGTTGGACGTTACGGCACAGGAAGCAATCAAAGCTATCACGCCAAACCATAAGGTGGGGGCCATCATCGAGACTACTGACTTCCAAACTCTCGCCATATCTGAACACACGCTCCCTGAAGGCAATGGCGGTCTTGTTATGTATATGACGATGGCATTTGATCAGAAGGTCGACAAATCCGCCGTCCGTGAGGCCTATCAAAACGCCGTCGACACAACCGAGATGATGCGAGCGACCTTTGTACAATATCATGGCCGTACGTACCAGGCGATTCTCGATGGCTTCACCGGCCCATTCCAAGAAGAATCTGTGCCTGGTTCAGAGAATTTGGTAGACTTCTGCCAGTCACTCATCAAGAACGAGCGGCTCAAAGCGCTAACCTTTAACGAGCCACCGCTCAAAGCCTGGTTTGTGCAAGGAGCATCCAGCGACACGTTAATCATTCGGCTGTCGCATGCGCAGTACGACGGCCTCTCACTTCCACTGCTGCTACAGCAGCTCGATGGGGCTTACACAAACAACAAATCTGGCAGCAGGCAAATGTCTCACTTTATCAACGCTCTCCGATCCTTGGACAAAGAATCTGCTACCGATTATTGGCGCGGACTCCTTCATCAATCGGCCATGCCTGTTCTGCCTGGAACAAGACCACGTCCTGCTGCAGATTTGAAAATGGAGAAATGGATGGCAGGGAACGCCATTAGATCAGTCGTCCCTGCTTTCAAGCACCGTCGCGCTGGGGCAACTCCAGCCGCATACGTCAAGGCCGCATATGCAATGGCCCTCTCCAAGCTGACCGCGACAACCGATATCGTCTTTGGTCATCTCGTCTCGGGTAGATCATCGCCCATTAACGGCATCGAGCAAGTGATTGGGCCCTGTGTCAATTTTGTTCCGATCCGTGTTGATGCCTCGTCCGCCGAATGGGAGACAGTGCTCACCCAAGTCCAAGCCCAGCAGGTCTCGACTCTACCACACGAACACCTGGGGTTCGAAACTATCTTTAGAGAATGCACCAGTTGGTCACTAGACAATGGCGACCATAGCGGGCATAAACTCAATCAGAGTCGTCCCAGGTTTAGTACCATCCTGCAATACCAGAACCAGTCTCTTGATGCGAGCCACACTATTGAAATGTATGGCGCAGAATGCCGGATAGCTTACGAAGCAACACCGGCCAATATTACGGATATCTGGGTCATTGTTGAGCCCCAAGGAAATGGTGATGAGCTGCATATTGTTGCTGGGTATTTTGAGGAAGTGATTGATTCGGCGACAGTGCAGCGCCTGGTGGATTATCTTGTAGAGGCCATGAGAGTCATGCAAGAAGGCACAGTTATAAATTCGTAAGACAATGGCTTGAATAACGGAATTTTAGAGGTGGACAGTCGGGTGGGATTTTATTTGATATTATTATCGGAGAGCATTGTACGGCATTGGAGACGGTTGCGTGACTTGCATTTCTTTATCATTCAGCTTATTTCGTTTTCGTTACAAATACCTAGTGTTTAAGCTTCAAACTATACATAAATATAGATGCATAGTTATTATTTAGATGATAGAATATATTTTGCTCCATAACGGCAGCCTTCAGTGATAGTTCATGATATAATCTTGAGTCGGTGGGTGAATAGTAGACGCTTGTTACTAGGTACACTATTTCATTACTCTCTTTCTCTTACATATCTTGTCTCAATATACGTAAATAAATATATTGGAAGGTTTTCATTAAAAGACGCGAGCAAAATTGTAATAGCTGGCAGGTAACTATCCAATAGATATCGTAGGAATAGTAAATAGACAACACACACGCCTCAGCTTCCTGCTTTTATTCGTCTTGAATTCGATTCAAAGAATAGGATAATATGTTTTTTCATATAGTTTGATTATATATAAATACATTTCTGGCTTATATCTGTCTCCTTTTCAGTACTTGACCCAAATTATCGGTCCCAGACAACGACGCTGAAATGGAAGAGCAATTATTGTGTTAATAACTCAAACACGTATTACGTATCCATGCAATCTCTATTTAAGCCTATAGTTACAGTATAAATTACGCATGACCATTCATCTGGCCTTTCCAGTGCTCCAACTTCCATTTCTCAAAATGCTCCGACTTCCAATTCTTAGCACGATCATTTGCCTCCATAATTGCATCCCTCGCTCCGGGCCAAGCTTTCCTACCTCGCCCCTTGTTGTCAAACAGTCTAAGGAAATGAGCCGAAACAATGCCAGTTACCAAGATTTTGTACAGTTTGCGGTCGGTCCACCATAACTTCCAACAATCCTTACTAAACCAGTTGCCTAGATGAGAGTAAATACGGGTTCCCGCAACATCATTCAGCCATTGATCGTATTCTATGGCGCCCATGATACCCGTCAGTTTAACATCGCCCTTCTTGATCAGCTTAGCAAGATCTTCCATGAAATCATCAGCACTACGCTCCATTTCGGCTTGTGGGGGCAATGGGTAGTTGCCGACCCAAAGCTGCGCTAGGGCCATTGTGATCAAGTCGTAGAGTTGGAAGTTGGGCCGCTTTGCAATACAGGATCCCAAAAACGCTAATTGATGTGGATTTTGGAGCGAGACGAAGCCTTGGTACAGCCGAGCGACTCGCCTTTCGTCAGTGTAACGCGCTGGGAGCATTCCAAAGCTCGTGGGCGCGAGATTAGGGTTGTAAGGGTCGAATTCGCTGGGCATCAACGAACCCAGATCAGGTTTCAATCCAGTGCACAGCAAAATAACATCGACATCGTTTGCTTCCGTTCCATCAGAAAACTTGACGGACCTGGGGCCACTGATAGAGCTGATATCAGGTGCACTCTCCGCTCTATAATCTTTGGTCAGTAAAAGATATATCATGTCATGCGAGCATTCAAATCGTTCGAGCCGATAAGAAATCGTAAGCTGAAAAGTAGCATCCGATTCTAAGTACTTGAACCCTGGAAGACCTAAATCCAGACCAACTAGGGGTGGCAGATTGGGGGTGGGGGGTTACTGACCTTCCTTCGATGAAATGGCTTGCTAAATCGTCACTGACCACCGGCTGGATAGCGTGGGCAGCTGGCAATTCTCTACCATCTGCACATGCCTTATGTTTTCTCAGGGCTGGATAACATGCATCTTGGAGCTTCCCAAACTCTCTTGCAACAATGGTCGCGGCCAGTCCTTTACTGATCCTCTGAAGCAGATAAATCAGCATCAGGAGTCGAAACGTGAGCGTAAACTCGAGAACTCTGCCCTCTTTGGTGACCCGCGGTATAATGACGGCTTGATGGCGGTGAGAGACGATAACTCGCTCAGCACCCTCGCTAATGAGAGCCGAGACGGAGTCTGCCGCAGTGTTGCCCAGTCCGACTACGATGACGGATTTACCCTTGTATTTGGTCGGATCTTTGAAAGCTTGCGAATGAAGGATCTCTCCTTTGAACTGTTCCTGACCTTTGAAGACCGGAATTGAAGGTGTCTTGAAAGAGCCTGTGGCAACAACCAAACGGTCAAAGTCGAAAGTCTCATCGTTTCGCTCATCTTTACTTCCAACTGGGCGGACAACCAAGCGCCATTTCTTCGTAGCGCGATCATAAGTTACTGAAACAACCTCAATCGAAAATCGGATATGCCTTTTGATATCAAAAGCTTTGGCGTATAATTCAAAGTACTTTTGTATCTGGTCTGCGCTTGGATTCACTGGATAATCTGTTTGCAATTTTTAGTACGGTCTCGCCAATAGCCTTTTTTGCGGCTCGGTATAGTTAACTTACCGTCTGGCATTGGAAAATCCGACATAGCCCCCTTCACATTACTTTGTCAGCAATGAGTCACACCTATAAACAAGACTCCGAATAAGCCTACCGTAAATTTTGAAGTGTTAGTATACGTATTTGGCAGCACGCTGGTCTGCTTGGTATCGGTTGTTTGCCGCCATAGGCCGCCGACGCCCTCGGCGCGCTCGAAGACGGTCACTTCGAAGCCTTCTTCAGCAAGGTTCTTAGCGGCTACCACACCCAGCGGGCCCGCGCCGATAATGCCTACTCTCATCCCTAGGCCAGCGGAGCCGTGATTTGCAGCCATTTTCGCCGGTGTGATGGTCCTTTCCCAAAGCAGAGTGATAACGGAGACGTATGTGGATTAACCGCGCAGTGTATAGTACGCTGCGGCAGCCGTTCAATCAGCTATAAGAGATTTTGTGCGGTACTGTGTCACAGCAAGCAAAGCCGAATTATAGTGAAGCATTATGTGAGAAGGGGATCCCGTAATCCCCCAATGTCTAAGGCAGTTGAATCCGAAGGAAGGAAGGATTTAACAGTCATGGTGGCAGGTAAGAATTCATCCGGCAGTCCGCAGCCATGGATGAATCCTTGGTCCGCCTCAGTCCCGCTGCTGATGCCCCACGTGGCTTCGTGTTTGCCGTTTCTCCATCTTCACGTGGCGTCGAACCACAACAAGGGCGATCCCGTATTCCGCCTTAGCTCCCTTGCTAGGATCTCTCCCCGAGGATCCAAAAGCACTATATTCACCCCCACCCCCACCCCCCCTCTCCCCTGTCAATAGATTCCCCCACCGCTGGCGATTGCTTTGAACTACCCGAGACTTCATTAAATCCTATTTAGGAGTGTGTTGCTTCTGCCTACTAAAGGGTTTCAGTTTATATACAAATTTACCTCGCTCACATAACCTTCAATCACGCCAACAACTGGCTGGCATCTGCGCTTTACCACTCCAAATTTTATTCACTCATACCGCACGTGTGCTATATTACGCATATCAAAAAAGTGGTTCCATCAAAGCGTGTGGCTTCTCCAACCACAAGAGAAAATATACAAGTCAAATTAAAATCACCCATTGTAGCACATCATGGCATCACCAGCGGACGTGACTATCGGAAATTTAGCGGGAAGATGGGTTCTGGTGAGCTTTCTTTCTTCCCCGATGAGCTTTGCAGATTCTGACTGACTGACGTGCGCGGCTTACACCTAACAGGACAGACAACTGTCAGACAACCTGGAAGAAGCGCTGACAATTCAGGGCGTCCCTTTCCTTATCCGTAAAATCATGCTTGTGGCAAGTGTTACGGAAACAGTACAGGAAACCGCAAATGAAGACGGGATCAAGGGTCTGCTTGTCACCAAAGCTGCTGCCGGCCTCAAAGGACAGGCTGACGCTTTTGACGGAACTGGTAAAGAGATCGTCATGGGTGGCGGTTATTTCGGTACTGAGGTGCGAGTACGCTCCTGGTGGGTTGATTTATCGTCTGATTCGAAGCCCAAAAATCCGGCTGGGGAGCCACTGGATCCATATCTGCTCAAGGATTGGCTCACGGAAGGGCCAAAGGGCGTTCCTGGCCACTTTGCCGGCAGCGGTGAAAAGGCCGGTATTAGGGATAATATGTTCTGGGGATTTTGCCAAATCGGTGGGAAGCGATATCGCGCCGTCAAGTATTATATTCGCAAGGGAGACCAGGAGGTTAGAGCACGGTTGGTCTTTGGCTGGCTCGGTAGAGAATAGAGCCTGGCGGTTAGAATACGCCACGTTTTCTGAGCTGAAGTAGATTTTACCTTTTCTGCATACTCGAAGGCTAATGTAGGAGGACATGGCTTGATATACATGGGTGCGTAGAAGATGTCTGCGTTTTAGGCCAGCATACATGGACCAATTAGATTTGCTTTTATTGCTCTTTTAAATCGATATCAGCTGGTATTTTTCTCACTTATCATATAAATATGTACCTGTGTGTGGCCTGGTATAAGGACTCTAAATATATTTTACACTGCCCCATTACTTTCAATTTTGCATTTGACGGGAATTTACAAAGTTGTAGATAACAAGATGTATGTATAATAAAATCATTTATTGCGCATCTTTTTAAAAGTCAATCTTCAGGGAGATAGCCGATTCCATAGCCTTCAAATTATATCGCTTAACCGCGTCCCTTAACTTCTTCTTCAACACTTTTCCAGCTGCTGTCTTTGGTAGCTCTTCCACCAAGAAGGTCCGTTTGCGGAGCCAATGACTTTCATCTAGCTGATTCTGGACATATTGATCAAGCTCTAGCAATAGATGTTTATGCTGCTGGTCAGTAATGTCTTGATTAGTGGCAACTACGAAAGCCAACGGACGTTCACCCGCCAATTCATCTTCGACTCCAACAATTGCTGCGTCGCTGACAGCAGGATGCAAGCGCAGAACGTTTTCGATCGCTGAGGGGCTGACTTGTAGACCCTATTATTGCCGCGAAAGGGAATAGGTCAGTCAAAATGGAAGGGCAGTGGGGGACGGCATCTCTAATTATATAGGGCGGACGTTTCTAAACGGAGACGACATACCTTTACTTTGATCATATCCTTTACTCTGTCTACCAGGAATAGGTGCTCGTTGCCGTTTGTTCCTTTTCGGAAAAATCCAATGTCGCCGGTAGGTAGCCATCCATTGACCAGGAACTTGGCATCCTCCTCTTCGCTTTCTCCTAGATACCCGGGAATTTGTGTTGGCGACTGGAGATAAAGCTCCCCGGGAACTTCATGATCGGTAATTTCCTGTCCTTCAGCATCAATCAAAATGGCTTTCACCGAAGGCAGCAGCAATCCGCTGGATCCTGGTGCAATATCTGAACGAGGAGTCAAGGTTACAGGAGATACGCATTCAGTCAGTCCTAGACTCGATGGCATAACATGCCTTTATCAGTATTCTTGTATCCTGTCAAATGTCAAGAGTGAGAGCGAACTTACCATAGCCTGCTAGAATCTTCCATGTGGGCTGCAACGCATACATCTTCTTAGAAAGACTATCACTACATGCAGCTGCCCCCATAACAATTTCTCGAATCGAAGAAAGATCGAATAATTGGAATAGGATAGGGTTGTTGGCGAGAGCAGCCACTACTGGAGGCACCTTGATAGATAAATTTAGTTGGTTGTTCGGCCTTGAGTTAGAGCTCATTGCATCCACTTACCAGGTATAGCCTCTCAATACGATGATCTTGGATAGACTTAAGCACCACTTGCATGTTGAAACTACTGTGAAGCACAGAAGTATTCCCTCTGAAGACCTCTGAATGAATAGAGACAAGTCCAAAGCCATGGCTTAGAGGCAATACGCCAAGGGCTACTTCTATTGGAGGGGTGTCGGCTTTCACCTCGGCCTCATAAACGACAACTTGAAGGATATTGGAGATAACATTGGCGTGCGTGATTTTAGCGAGTCTCTAGACGCATGCACCCAAGGTTAGCACAGGATGGACACTGTTCTGATCGCAAGAGAACGTCTGGGGAGATCGGCTAAACAAACCTGTCGTCCTGAAGTACCACTCGTCGAGAGTAGGTACGCAATTTCATTGAATGTGTCTCCTTTGTACATCCAACGGTTTGGAAGCTTTTCTAAGACGTGTCCCTCTGTCAAAAGTTGCGCCAAGCTCTTGATCTCGACGTTAAAGGTTTCTTGAAAAGAGGCACTCTCGGTCATAGAGTAAATCTTTTCTGGTAATTTAGGAAGCCGATCAAAGATCTGCTTACAAACAGGAAGCAGCTCCTCGCAGAGAACCAATGCTTTACACTGCGCCTTTTCCATATGCGACATGATCTCAGGCACGCTTGTAGTTGGTTGAATGAGCAAGCAGGTGCCTCCAATGCGATGCACTGCCCAGCACACAATCAGAAAGTCAATCTGGTAGATTACTATTTAGCCATTTGAACTCGAATCTTTTGTTATTCCTAGTGTATATTGTGATGGGACGAAATACCGAGTTTAAGCATACGACGCCAACTACTTTTGCTTCGGCTGAATTTTCGTCATCTCGTGACCATCCAAGGTCCTCTTGTAATGCTGCTGCGAGGATATCCACATTCTCAGCTATTTCCTCTGTGGTACAGGTTCTGCCTGTCGAGGCATCGACTAATGGTGGTCGAACGGATGCTCTTTTGCATCTGCCATCAAGCACGAAGTCACCAACAGTGACCCTTGCTGGAATTTGAGGGCTAATATCGGAGACCCAGCAGGGTGGGAGGAACACCATTGTCTCTAATTGGTAGGGAGTTATCAAATACGTCTAAATCAGCAGATTTTGAGGTCAATTTCACGTGCGTAAGCCAAATGTTTGGATAAGAATGAATGTCGCGGTGTTTTTAAATTCCAATCCAGTGCCCAAAATATGATGTATTGGTATAAGTGTCAAGCTACCAGGATCATCGGGTAATTGTGGATCCTCTCTGGATATGCAGGATTGGAGAGATCCGGGGTTCTCAAAGGTCAGGGCCACAGGGAATGCAGGATCGGGTTTGAGTAAGGGATCCAGTGGATCTACTGGATCAATTGCTGCCAGCCGATCGTACGATTGGTTAGTATTGAGGATTTTTCTGTGTTTACAGATTAGACTACCTACTGGTCCTGGTGTTTCAGGAAGAGCGCATAGGGTAGATAGTAAGAGAGAGAGGAAGTGGAGCTTGGGCGCTCTGCACATGTGAGAAATTGCAAGAGATTTGGTGAGGTAGTAATCCGCCTAGCTTAAAGGATTCACCTTCCATGGCGTATTTGCTACTTTTTCTACTTCTTGTTTTCTTCTTCACGGTCTGTTTGTCTTCGTTATTTTATACTAATCCAAGTTATCTTGGTTTTGACAACTTTTCCGCAGTTTTGTCTTCTCGCTGGCCGCGCTGTGGCCTGTTGTGCACAACATGGACCCAACTTCAAGTCTCACCCAGACCGTGGTAGCAAAGGCTCATGAAGCCGCTGGCTTAGCTGCTTCCCTTTTTGACACCATATCAGATCCAAAGTTGCTATCTCTTCAAGATGCTGCGTCAAATACATCTGAAGCATACTCAAGTGTGCAGTCTCCATATTGGGACTGGATTCTATCTACCATTTTGAAAATGTGGCAGCTATACGCCCCTAAAGTCTTAGAAGTCGCTGCTCGTGTATCTCCACCATTTTTTATCTCGATCCTATTATTACTTTTGTCAGTGCCGGTAAGTTGCAGCCCTGAAGAATACTTCAGCAACCTGCTTTGAGCTTTGAGAAAAGCTGACTATAGTAGTTGATGGGATATATCGTATATCAACTCTACTTCCACCCTCTTGCCAAATATCCTGGCCCGTTATGGGCGAAACTTTCAGGATCTCGTAGAGGGTACCATGCTTGGGTCGGAGACTTGCATTATGATATGTGGAAATGTCATCAGAAATATGGTTTGTATTGCACCTGCATCAGGTTCTCTGTTAAACCAGACAATTGAAGGCTAACAATGTTGGTGCATGCCCGTATGTTCGATATTCACCCAATTATTTAATATTTAATACGTCACAAGCTTGCAAAGGTTTGATATTATGGCACATCCTTTCAGTCGATACTACCGACTAACATCTACGTCACTTAGATATATATAGCCATGGAAAGAACATGCAAAAAAGCCTTCCGTATCTTGTGATGGTACACAATACTCCGAGCACCTTTACTCTGATAGACAAGAAAGAACACGCCTGGAAAAAGCGCATTCTCAGTCAGAAATTCTCGGACTCGGCTATCCGTTCGTACGAACCGAAAGTGTTGACGCTCGTTGATCGACTCTGTGACGTTTTGTGCCCCAGGCCTTCCGAGAACGACAGTGGCGAGTCGGCTATTCCGGAAACCAAATCTGTTTGGTCTGAACCGTTCAACATGGCTACTTGGTGTTAGTCGTAACTCAAATCCCTGTCTTCTCCTTGACATGATAAGCTTACATGAATCTGAATAGGCGATAATTTGTTCTTTGATCTCATGACAACTGTTGTTTTCGGCGAATGTTTCGATCTCATTCGTAGTCCGTGGTACCGTTATGTCCCCGAAGCTCTCGCGAGATCGAACCAGCGCGTCAGTGTAATTGTGCAGTGGCCTATGATTGCATTCCGCCGTCTCGACAAGAAACTATTCAAAGATTCGGTACATGGCAGAAAAGAGTTTTTGCGATTTGTGCACAACTTGGTGACTGATCGTTTGACTCGAGGGGCCGGGAAGGGAGATGTCTTCTCTGGCTTGCTTGATGCCTTGGACCCTACTACAGGCAACAAGTTAAGTCGGGACGAAATCGTAGCTGAAAGCATCCTGATGATTGTTGCTGGTAAGTGAATTCTACTTCATGTACACTGTGTGTCAAAGTACGCCTGGCCTCTTTTGTACTGATAGTTTCGCTCCCAGGGTCTGATACCTCATCGACTCTTCTGTCGTCCATATTCTTTTACCTGGCAAAAGATCCACAAAAGAAAGAAAGATTGGTAAAAGAAATCCGCTCGTGCTTTCCAACCCGAGACGATATCCACCTAGGTGAGAAATTGAATTCATGCCGATACCTGCAAGCCTGCATATCCGAGTGCCTGCGGTTGGCTCCACCAGTCGCCTCTGCGCCTTTCCGCGAAGTCTCGACAGGCGGTGCTGTTGTGGACGGCCATTATCTTCCCGCAGGCGCCAACGTCGGAACCGGAATCTACAGTATCCAGCACAACGAGCAGTACTTTCCTCATCCGTTCGAATTCATCCCTGAACGATGGTTGGAAAAGGAGAATCCGTATGGGATCAACCAGACGGAGGCGCATGTGCCTTTCTCTATTGGTCCACGGGCATGCCTAGGGAAGTCTTTGGCAGTCACTGAAGTCTCCCTTCTGATGGCCTACATTTGCTGGATGCTGGATTTCGAAATTGCTGAGAGCTTGAAAGATGTCGGTGGCGGCACTAAGAATGGCAGACATGGAAGACATCGACCAGGCGAATACCAATTATACGATCATATCACTAGTGCGCGTAACGGGCCCTGGATTAAATTCAGGCGAAGGGGTTTGGAGTTCTAAGGGATGGCCAGCGTCATCAGACTGGGGGCGCAATCATATCATTCATGTCGCGATTCAGCCGAAGAGTATGAAAAAATATATATATAGGTGTCTTTTATGTCTCACGACAGCTTGATGCTATGATCTTGTAATTGGCACTGTTAAATTTGAACCCCCCCACCCACTAAGTCTGATTTTTAATGTCGGCTATTAAGATTTGACGAACATCATTTTTCATCGATATGTTATATCTTAATGAATCATCTTAACTTGAATCATGCGGAGCCATTAAACACCACAGCCTATTCAACCTCATTTATAGACTAGCTTTTGACATAGGTTCTTGCCTGAATTAGACGAGGGCATGTCTTCAATTTTAATTTGTGGAGCATATAGCATTCGATTGTTGATTCAGAATTCTGAACCACTATGTGGCCCTTTACGCAGAAATGCCTCTAGCAAATATGCAATTTGCATAAATATTAAGACGACAGAGCATCTAACCACAGCTATATCGACCAAAAATGAATACCTGACGGGGACGATGTGCTTTTTTCTGGGTGGTTGTTGACACGAAAGCTAGAGGACGGTTCCTTGCGATATCATGATTTCCATCCTCAGTATCCACGACAGCTGCGTCAATAACATTGTCATGCCGGCAAATCGCTTCTTCACTTTCTTTAGTCTTGGCGTGAAATCCCTAGATTTAGTTATCAGTCTGATGGACATGGCCTGATAGTATTTCAGAGTCTGATGAATAACTGACATTTTCTTTGATTGGTACCTCCTCCACTTGCAAAAGCCCAGTTTCCACTTCGGCTCTCACAATAGGTACTACTGAAGATGGCTGAAAATGCATATTGTAGACAAGACAAGCCTCAGAGCCACGTGCTACCTGAGACATTATGCTGGCTTAACCATTTCGCTCTAACTAAATATTTTTACCAGGGGTAATGGAATTTAAACCAATGCCAGATTAAAATGTTTGTTTAAAGTGTGAAAGCTTCAGAACGGTGAGTAATTGTATGTATATGAACGAACTGAACGTCATCTAATATAATGGTGAGGTTATGGCGCACTCAAATCTAAATCAATCTAACAGGCAGCTATGTCATAACAATTGGATGCTTCAAAGTACGTAGGTAGTTAATGGGGTATAGTCGTAGATACTGAAGTGGCAGGGTTGCTCAGCTGCCGGGTTATGCATCTGCAGTAGGATGCCAGATTGTACGACTATTAATGCAGGATCCAAGGAATGCAGGAGGGTCAGATCTCTTTCAGATATCAAGGCCGGAATGAATTTTGGCCGGGGGGATTTAGCAATGTCACCGAGGTGGCTGACGAGCACTTTAGTTTCGTTTCAGCTTACCCTGCCTAGGCTTAAAATACATATGCTCAGGAGAAGTCTTATGGCACTGTCACAGCTAATGATGCGCAAAAGTATCCCAGATGAGTGGTTATGTTATTTTGAAATCTCCGAAAGCCAAAATTATCGATGTGTAACTGAATTAAACTGGCAGGTTGGCGATTCTGATAATTTCACAGATAAGAAGTGAGCCAGAAGTTCCTCTATGAGATTCAATAGCGCTCATTTGCTGTAGCTTTCCTTGTCACTGTCAGAGCAATCACACTTTATACTGTGTTATTATTTATAGGGGCATATAATAGGCTGTTATTCTATCCGAAAGTTAGGCTTTCGTGTGCGCAAGACGTGATTACGATTGTCAACCCTTGGTGGTTTGCTTAGCAGATGGATACAAGAGCAACATACCAAGTCCGACTTTAGTCATTACTATATAGTGGCATGGGAAAAAGCATCAACATGGTAATTTGTTACTAATCTACTGCTATAAATTAAAACTCAGATGTAATTACACCCACCCGTAACGCCCGTACATGAGAAACTATACTCAGCATAACCCGAATGAGATTTGCATACAATGCCGCTACCGCTACACGAAACTCGTTCGATATGTCGGATCAAGAAGCACATTCATCTCTTGGTCTGGCGCGTAAGGCGGAGCCTGTTTGGCGCGGAATATGCTGTTGGTAAAAATCCCATGGTGGAATCGGCGTGTGGCTTTTCGCTCTCGCTGGCGCACCTTCTTACTGTACTCTTCAAACTCGCTTCGTTGTATTGTGGCGTAGAGATATCGTGGATGTACTCCAATGGCCATACCGCCTTTCTGTCCAAAGCCGAACAATTGCAGAGCAAACGCCTTCATGTTGGGTTTGCTTAACGTCTTGTTGGGGAAAATGAGGTATTCGCACTGTTGCAGCTCGCTGTCGATGTTGTCACCATTCCGATTGCCGGGAATGCGTCCGTCATGCATCATCTGAATGCATCCATTCAGCATCCATGCACCTGCTGGTCCTTTCGGGTGCCCGGTCAAGGATTTCTGGAACACGACAGGGATGACATTGCCCTCCTTGCGACCTAGATGCCGCAGCTGTGCATTGACCAGCCCGGCCTCATTCTTTTCATTGGCCTTTGTGGACGTGCCGTGGAAGGATGTGACATCTAGGTCATCCACGGTCAGGCCCCATACAGCGAGAGCGCCCCGGATTGGTGAGATGCGTTCATCGTGCGTCCAGAATCGATTGCCGTACCGAATGCGTGCCTCGCAGCGATCACGCTCGACGTCGAGGTCGATATCTGCGAGTCGTCGTGTTCGGTGCTCCTCGGTGACTGACTGTGGAGTGTCAGACAAGGCAGCCATATCGGCCAGCTCCTGATCAAGGCAGTCAACATGAAGCTTGCGCATCTCCTGAATCCGCTTCAGTCGATTTTGGAGCGCCTGGCGACGGAATGCCATGCTCATCCAGGGTGAGTCCAAACCTCCTCCTTTGGGTAATAGTGTCTGTTTCGCAGCACCCAAGAGTCCCCGTCCAGGCGCAGGGATCGAGCGACCAGCTTTGTCCATGGCCATGAAGCTCATTGCAATGATGCAATGGATGGGAAGGCCCATTTTTAAGGCCACACTCGCAGATGTAACCACTTGGATTCCCGCTCCTTCAGACTCCACAAAGCCTGCGCGGGTTGAAGTCGCAGGCCGGCTCATCTCCTTGGGCTCGCGGCCTGCCGCCAAATCTTGGTCCACGTTGATGGTTGCCTGTAGATTGGCGAATTCGTCCGCTATTGCTTTCATCATATCATCAAATGCTCCTACTAGGCACACTTTGGCTTTGCCTGTTTGAATCAGGTCGCAGGCTGTGTCTAGGGATTCCATAGCTGTAGCACACGCTCCAACCGGCGTTCGGTTTGCCCCTGATGCTGATAAAAGTAGCATGTTGATCCATGCAGTACCAGAGTTGATGAAAACTTCTGAGAGCACGTCCTTAGATACTGGCTCATCCTTATAGCGTCCTTTTAAAATATTGCCGAAGCTATGAGAGCCTCCAAGTCCTGACCCAACGCAATTTGCAACGTCACCGACATGGATATAGTTGTAGAAATCGAATGCGTCGTCGATACCAGCGGATTGCAGCGCTTCAGCGGCTGCTACAAGTGCGTAGAGAGTCGCTCGGTCCACCTGGTTGACGACATCTTGAGGGACACCGTATGTTCGGGCATCCCAGCCCATGGGGATCTGGCCGCCGACGGTGTGCTGCGTGGCAATAAGCTTGGGAATCATGATCTTGGCCCCCTTGGTCAGCACTACTTTCATGCGGCTGTCATCTTGCTCAACCGGCGTCAGGTGGATGTTATCGCCATGTGCCTGTTTGAGCTGCAGTGCTATTTCACGGCTAACCTCTAAGGGCTCATGATCTCTAGTGATCTCAATCTCATGAAGAGCTTCGGCAGCACTCCACGAAGGAGAACCTCGCACTTGCTCCATGAAACGGATGCCAGCGTGCTCCAGCATGTAGCTTTCGTATTTTTCTCGGATTGCTGTGTCTGCAATGGGCTTTCCAGTCTCTTTATCCAACCAGCCCGAGAAGAGCTGCCCGTCTATTACACCTGAATGGGCCTTGATTAAGCCCATAGCCCAGGCTAGCTCGATGCAAGACTCTGGAGAGAGTCGTCCATTCACTTCCATGTCCCACCTGACTCGCGAACTGCCGAAAGGTCCGACCTCACCAAACCCAGCAACAACGACGACACGATCCAGATCTACCATGCCTTCTAACTGAGCCGCGAGAGGCTGAATCTCGCTTTCCCACTCTGGCAGTGGAGGGAAGCGGAACTCAGGATTGATCTGTGCCGGCTCGTCCGTCGTCCTGGTGCCCGAATTGCCCTCGTGGTCTACTGAATCCTGGGCTACGGCCCGCCTATCTTCGCTGAGTTGCTGAATTGCACCACGGATGTCGTTGGTTACACCTTTGATGTCCGGGAAACGGCCCATGCCTCCACTGAAATCAGCAACTAGAGGCTCGTCCATGCACAGCTGAGTGATAGGTGGACTTAGGAGTGCTAGAATGTTGAAAGCCATCTCATCCTGTGAGAAGGTTCGAATACCACGCTCCTCCATCCCCTGTGCTACTGTGTCGATATCAGATGTCAGCTTTGTCCCTCTGGTCCATCCAATGATGACACCGCAGACTTGGAGGTATTGAGCCCAGTCTTCTGAGTGAAATTTGTTCAAGAGACTCTCAAGTCCGAGTTTTGACTCTGCATAGAGGCCATCGTTGCCCAGACTGCCATGATTTGGCGAGAGAGGAACGATTACCTGGGCAGGCCGCGTGATGATGCCCCGGCTTTGCTTCTGCTGTTTGATGTGCCCCAGAAGACGGATGGTATTTGTGAGCATCAAACGATGAGCGAGCTCTGATTTAGCGTCAATATCGGATATACTACGCCCGTTCTCTGATATGGCCGCGAATGGGATCACAAAATCGAGATCCATGTTCAGTCCGTCCTCAGCATATATGTACTTGGCTAGCGCTGCTAAGTCTTGGACACTCGCCTGGTTGAAAGGAACAAGGATCAGCTTGGACTTCTTTCCTCCACGAGAAGCGTACAGGTCCTGAAAGAATTTTGTGATGGTCGGGGAATAGGAGCTGCTCGTAAGTACAACAGTGGCGCCTGCAGACAGCAACTGGCCCACGAGCTCGCAACCGATTGAGCCTGGGCCGGCACCCGTGATGAGAACGGTTTGCTCTGCTAGTGATAGCCCCAAGTACCTTGATTCAACGAGTACTTGTCGCAGCGCAGACGAAAGCTCTTCTCGGTATTGCCAGCCCTCTGTCCTCTTCCGGCCAAGCTGGAGGTGACGTAGGTCAAGCTCGCCCGTAGAAGCGTATGCGGCGAGAGGTCGCCGAGTCTGACGATAGGAAATCTTTCCGTTTGCCTCCACCACGGTGCTTGGAGCCCAGGAGACACTTGGGTAGCGTACCAATGCAGGAGCATCGATCCGAGCTTCGCATTGTGAGAGCACGCCACGTAGCACCACCGCAACCTGCGCATCTTGTGTTGTCTCGGTCAGATACCGCACGACCTTGAGAAGCCTTTTGTGCGTCCTATTGGCTATCCTTTGACTGAGTTGAGCCAGAGTTTCATCGTCATCTTCATCTTGGGCGTGATTGACGGGCTTAGTGGCTAGAGCGACCAATTGCAAGAGATCTTGCATGGCCCAGTTCCACCAAGAGTCAAAAACTCTGGTCTTGAGCGGTGTAAAGATGGGTAGTACACCAGAAGAATACACTTCCCCGTGCTCTGCCATCCACCCGTCGATCTGTTGTTCCAACTCAAGTATGCGCTGTTCAAGGTTGCTGATGGTATCCTGGGACTCGTGCACGCTGAAACCGAGAAGCCTTGTGTAAAGTGCGGCTTGTTCTGCCCAGGCCATTCTCTGCCTTCCTTCTATATGATCGAGGGCTTCTGTGCTAATCATTGCTGGAGCACCACCAGTGGCAGAGGACCCTGACACATTGACAGGGAGCTTAAGACCGTGCTGATCCAGGTATTTCGTAACAATGCTATCGAAAAAGGACTTTGCTTCATCTTCTCTCAAACGATTCTCCAGTTGCTCGTTGACTGCCATCAAGAGAATACTATTCTGACGACCTGCCTCAAGCCCCCAAGCTTGTTTTAAATACTTACGCACTACGGAAGCTTGGAAAGAGGCAGGCAGCTTCTGTGATGTCATCCTATCAATGAGAGAATTTGACTTTTTGCCCAGCTTTCCAGAGTGCCTGGACTGCAGACCTTGGCAGAGCGCCTCCAATGGCATATCTTCGGCGCTGTCAGGCAGCAATGAACCGAATTCTGCATCGAGATCGCCAAGAATCTCATTCTGCAAGGTCGACCGGCCTGCACAAAGGACTTTGATAGACTGCGTCATGCTGGAGCTGTTCAAAGGCTTCTTGAGGGCAACAGCAATTATGGCAGCAACGATGTCAAATGTCGTGGGAGGTGAGTCTTCAATTTCAGCAGAATGATGTGTTGGCTGTGCTGCCATTACATTATCAAGAATGGTATTAATGCTCTGAGATGGGCGAGGGACTGCTTCCTCAGCGGAAGTTGTCTTTGTTGTACCAGCTGATGGAGATGAGGGTGCATCATTCACGACCTCAATAGGCTGTTGTTTGTTGTATGATATGGCGTCAAGGTTTTGGTGAAAGGTGAGTAGCTCACGGGATATATCGGTAGCTGTGTCTTTGGAGGCATATTTCAGGGCGATAGTTCGCTTGGCCATGTTAGCTAGGGTATTCGCTGGGCCCATCTCTATCAAGCGTTGGGTGCCGTGTTGCCCCAGAACAAAGTCTTGAGTGTCGATCCATTGGACAGGATAACAAAACTGATGTGCCAAGAGCTCAATGAGCAGCGTTCGAGCAACCTCATGGTCGCTCTCCTCCGGAGAGGATGACGTTGTTGAGAAATCAAATGTCTTGGTCATTGTTTCCAACAGAATAGGTTCTGTTGCCCGACTGAGGACATTGAGCAAAGCACGCAATATTGGCACCGGGGGAGAAATCCAGGTATAGTGCAGACTATATGGCGGTAGCACCAGATAGATTATACTAGTCTAAAATACCACAATGCCCAGACCACTATTCCAAGGCATGTGGGCTATGATACAAGTACCCATAGGTTGGGTCGGATAAAGGCTCGCTGCTGTTGCATTGCAGTTAGTCCACTGGGGGACACGCTTGCTGCTGCCCTTGCTCAGGAACGCGGCTAAGACACAGGATTCGGGTCAGCTAATGACACCGGCAATGTTGACTGGAGTAAAGGATTCAGCTTAGTCTCACCTGTATAGAATGCGTTTTTTTTTTTGGTTTAAGTCATCCCTTAAACTACAACCATACCCCAGTTTTGCCTACTTATTACCAGCTGCATCCTATATTCCGCACAAGCTCATGAGCACTAAGATACAGCTTACAGGAATACGGGATTTCGGTGCATACATGCCGCTGGCGACCTTGGCCCGAATGCAGGATTCAAAAAGCCACTAATGGGAGGGGATGACCGAAATGATCCATTATTCCCTTCCAATAACCCGGATTACGCCCTTTTTTTGGACAGTAGCCATGCAACCCCCCGGTCATATATACTTTGAATGAACATTCCCGTACTTTGTACCATAATATAGCTCGCCCTGAAAGAACTATGTATATTCTTAAATCCGTAGTCATCAATATAATGATTTATATTTTAAAATTACGCCGTTGAGTACCAAATATGAAAATGTCTATACAAAATATATGGTAGGGGTTATACTGTTTTCCTCCAGGGCCCGTTTTAGCTATTCCCCTCGAGCGCCTGACTCAACAGGCTGTAGCTGCCTGATAGCATAATCTTCAGCGTCTGCTTTTTAAAGAAAGTGTCGATGGGGCATTCCCATCGAATTCCTTTTACAGCCATTGACACCGTTTTTTTGCGCAATTTTAGCCTGGACAAATAATCTTCATATGTCAGCGTCCATGGATCCATCATCGTCGAACTCACTATTCTCAGAGGTAGAATATACCTCTACGGACGATCTGGGTGGAGGGATACCACGTATTCGCGTTGAAGAGTTCACGAGGCCTATTGAGCTTGTCTTCTCTGCCGACCTGCGCTACCAGTGGAGCGTTGCTGAAACGCACCGCCACCTTGTACAGCAAACCATTGTGACATTTCAGCACGATCTTGAAAACAATACCAATGAAACAGAGAGGCCCGAGTCCGTCCCCGAACTTATCTTGGCCTTTCTCTCCGTTTTAGTAAAACAGAATCAAGATGCATCGCCATACAGTCGACATGAAACTGAGTGTATCAAGGAGCTGATAGACGCCTTTGAGCACGACTTTCTGCAAGGACGCAACATACATGTATTCGTCGACCAACAAGTCAGGAGCTCTCAAAACAAAAGACAAGACATGATACGGGCATATCTGGCAGCAATAGCAGCTGCCGGTCGCCCGTCATCGAGCACGTGCAGGAGTTCAGCTTTACTTAAAGGCTCTCGTGAATCCGGTGGCACAAATACGTATGCGGCCTTTGGGGGCATATGCCTTGATGGCGATCTGCTGGAAGAGCTACGCATTCTGCTAGTGAACTACACACATGTAGTCGAGCCTCTTGTGAAAGCGGCAACTGGGACATTATTAGAGTTGTTAGCCACATCAGACGTGTCTACACGACGGCAATATAACCAAGGTCTCGATGTCTTGCAGTGGTTGAGTGCTCCAGACAAAGGCAAAGCTCCATCCCACGAGTACCTTCAAACAACAGCAGTCAGCTTTCCCCTGGCTGGTTTAGTTCAATTTGCCAACTACGCAATTATCTGCGACCAGCTCGGGTTGACTCCTGGTCAGGTTACAGATTCCTTGCGAGGGATGTCAGGTCAGAGCTTAGGAATCATTGTCGCCGCCATGCTCGCGAGTGTCACTGATTGGGAAAATTTCCATAGCGGGTTGGTTCAAACAACGACGATATTGTTCCACCTAGGATCCGCAGCTCAAGAAAATACGCCAAAACTAAGCACTTCGCATCTACAGAGATTGTCAGAAGAGGTGATAGCAAATGGCGAAGGCTCGACATGTACGCCCATGCTACAGATCATTGGATTCCCTCAGGAACAGCTTGACCTCAGCATTACCAAGCTGAACAAACAGCTTGAGCCGAGTGGCCAAGTCTTCATCGGCATCACCAATACGCCGTTGGACGTGGTTATAACGGGGCCAATACTTTCTCTCTGTGCCCTCGCCTCGACTCTGCGCAAGGTGAAGGCTCCCAATGGCCTAGACCAGACCCGGATCGCAGCGTCCAAACGGAAGCCAGACTTCTCTTTGCGCTTCCTGCGGACATCTGCGCCGTTGCACTCGATTCATCTCGCCCGAGCTGCCGTTCTCGCCACATCAAGACTGTCACACGTTCACATGGCACCATCCAATATGGGGTTGCCGATATACCACTCCCGCACTGGAGCTGACTTGCGGAGTAGCGAAGAATCTGACCTCATCCCACAATTGGTGCAAATGGTACTATGCGAGCCTTGTGATTGGCCAAAAGCAACCCTCTTCCAGGATGCCACTCACATAATCGATTTTGGCCCTGGTGGCACTTCAGGTGTTGGCTCTTTGCTTCGTAGGAGCAAGGATGGTACAGGCGTGCGAATACTTCTAGCGGGTACTGATGAGGTTAACAAAGCCGAATATGGTAACCGTGCAGAGCTTTTTCACCATATGACGATTTCGCCAACAAGCTGGCTACAGGACTTTGGGCCGACTCTAACAAAACATGCAGACGGCACGATTCAGATCAATAACAAGATGACGCGTCTTCTAGGGGTGCCGCCTATCATGGTAGCTGGCATGACGCCAACTACAGTATCATGGGAATTTGTAAGCGCCATCATGAATGCGGGTTACCACACCGAGCTCGCAGCAGGAGGTTTGCATTCGGCCTCAGATTTTACCCAAGCGATCCATAAACTTGCTCACAGCATACCTCGCGGTCGTGGTATCTGCATTAACGTCATATACGCCAGTCCAAAACAGATGAATTGGCAGATACCGCTCATACGGAAACTGAAGTCTGAGGGTCAGCCCATTGACGGCATCACTTTTGGAGCAGGAGTTCCCTCGCAAGAAGTGGCTCAAGAATACGTAGATATGGGTCTACACTACTTATCTTTCAAACCCGGATCATGTACAGCAATACAGCAAGTCATCAATATCGCTAAAGCAAACAATAGCTTCCCCATACTCTTGCAATGGACTGGTGGGCGCGGAGGAGGGCATCACTCATACGAAGACTTCCACTCCCCTATAATTCAATGGTATGGACGCATCCGCCAATGTGCCAATATTGTGCTTCTAGCTGGAAGTGGGTTTGGTGGCGCAGAAGATACCTACCCGTATCTGTCTGGAGCCTGGTCTACAGCCTTTGGTCAACCCCCCATGCCATTTGATGGAGTCTTGCTCGGCAGCCGTATGATGGTTGCCAAAGAAGCAAAAACGAGCCGTGGTGCTAAAGAGGCCATCGTCGCCGCCCCCGGAATCGATGACGAGAGATTTTGGGACCAATCGTACACCAGGCCTTGTGGAGGTGTCATTACCGTTAATAGCGAAATGGGACAACCGATTCACAAGTTGGCCACACGCGGTGTTCTCCTGTGGAAAGAACTCGACGAAACTGTCTTTAGCATCACCGATAAAGCCAAGCGGCTCGACAAGCTTAAGAGTATGAAATCATACCTTATAGAGCGGCTAAACAAGGACTTTCAGAAAGTGTGGTTTGGGCAAAACGCCGACGGCGAAGCCGTAGACCTCGAAGACATGACATACGCTCAAGTGTTGCGGCGTCTGGTGCAACTGCTTTATGTCTCCAAAGAAAGCCGATGGATAGACCAGGGATATATGCAGCTGACCCTCGATTTCGTCAGACGTATGTACAGCCACGCGCCAGCTTCAGCATCTTTCCCTAAAGCTCTGGAACTGGAATTGGTAGCCCCACTGCAAGTAATTGACACAATTTGCAAGCAGTGCCATCGGATAGCGGACAAAGTCTTAAGCTACAGGGACGCACGGTATTTCATCATGGCGTGCAAGCGAGTTGGTCGGAAGCCTCCAACCTTCGTGCCCGATATAGATGAAGATTTCGAGTACTGGTTTAAGAAAGACTCCCTTTGGCAATCTGAAGATCTCGCTGGTGTCGTTGGTGAAGATGCGGGGCGTACGTGCATCTTACAAGGGCCCGTTGCAGCAAGATACTCAACCAAAATTGATGAACCGGTTCAGCAGATCCTCGATGAAATCCGCAAAGGCCACATCTCTAGAATCTTACGGGATGGCTACGATAATAAACCAAGCATGGTACAGCCTATGACTGACAGTCTGCCATGGGAACAACCACTAGAGCCTCCCTATTGCACTGTCTATCCCGAAGGTGGCAAGTGGCATTACCAGATCCCATCATCAGCCCCAGACAATCAATTACCCAACGAGAAAGAGTGGTTCCAGTCTCTAGCAGGCCGTCCCAATACTTGGCTCTTTGATCTCATTATGTCAAGGGATATCATGCATGACGTCAAGTTCGTTGCCAATCCAATCCGCCGAGTTCTTGCGCCGGTTCAGGGGATGCACGTAGAAGTGGCGCAGACCAGCGACGAGAACTTCATTGAGCTGGCTCTCCACGAGGCAGAGAGTGGAAAAGTTACATCATCTGATAACGCGGCACAGTACTCTGTCACTATGTACAAGGAAAAAGGTGTCATAATTGTGGAATTCAATGTCCGAGAGAATGTAGAGCTGGTTACCTTGCCAATGGTATTCAAATTCACACATCATCCGACAGCGCCCTTGCATCCCATACAAGAGGTAATTGAAGGTCGAAATGAGCGGCTACAAGACTTTTACTGTCGACTATGGCTTGGCAAAGCTCTTGAGGGTTCCATGCGTCGCTCAGTGCCGGCATGGTCACCGTCCGGTCTTTATCAACCCCCCCTTCCTCCAGTCACAGGCAGGGAGCAAGTTGTTACCAGCATGTCAATAGAGGCTTTTGAGAAAAGTATACATCACTCAAGACAGATCACTTTGGCTAAAGGTCATGGTGGTCCTACTGCCAGCATCGACTTTGCTATGGTAGTGGGATGGGAAGCGTTGATGAAGTCTATCTTTGCCCCAGCGGTCGATGGCCGGTTCTTGGACCTAGTTCATCTCTCCAATGAACTTGTCCTATTAAACGACAGTATATCCCTTACCGAGGGAGATATTGTAAGTAGTAGCGCCCAAGTATCATCCATCAGGGACGAGTCGATTGGGAGAATTGTGCAAGTTGAGGCCGTAATTTCCAAGGCGCAAGCTCCGTTTGTGCGCATTACATCGGAGTTTTTGTTCCGCCATAACTATGCAGATTCGAGAGTTTGCTTTAAGAAAATGTCAGAGCCCCTATCAAAGGTTCACATTGACACTCTTTCGAAGGCTGCCGTCCTCAAAAGCAAAGATTGGATCCGCTGGAGAGATGTTAGTGCCGACTTGCTCGGACGGGAGCTCGTTTTTGATCTGCAAAGTATCGAATACTTGGATGAAAACGCTTCACCCATCTCTGGTAGTTGTATACAAACATGGGGGACCATCTATGACCAAGGAGACAATCGGGTAGTAGGCGAGGTCCGTCACCAGCAACAACGCCAGAGCATAAGCAGCAGCAGCTCACCACTAGACTATTGCCGACGCCACACCCATCCAGTAGACAGCCAACAACATCTCGAACATGCACAGAGGCTGGGTTTACAAGATAACCTCGAATTTACGGCTCCAAGCAGCAACCTGGCCTACTCACGGGCGTCAGGTGACTTTAATCCCATTCATACGTCACTTCCATTCGCCAAATATGCCGGACTTCCTGGCACTATCACCCACGGAATGTGGATTAGTGCAGCTGTGCGGGGGCTGATTGAGAAAGCAGCCGGATGCAACGAACGAGTCCGCATGAGATCGTATAAGATCTCATTTTTGAGTATGCTACTACCGGGAGAGGCCGTCAGGGTCACCGTCGATCATGTGGCGATGAAGCAAGGGCTTCGCGTGTTATCTTTCGAAGCGAGCAATACCGTCACAGGCATCAAGGTCATCGGCGGCGAAGCTGTTGTAGACCAAATAGAGACAGCCTACCTATTTACAGGGCAGGGCAGTCAGAAAGTGGGCATGGGTATGGATCTCTACGCCAACTGTGATGTAGCTCGGAGTGTATGGGACAGGGCCGATCGGTTCTACTATCAAACTTATGGTAATACTTGACCTCCACTCATTTCCCCCCAGCCAACATCGTTCGTGAATATTGACACATACTAACGTGCATTCACATAGGCTTCCGCATCAGCGACATCGTGAGGCACAATCCCAAACAGCTCGTCATCTACTTTGGAGGTCGTCTTGGCCAAGAAATTAGAAAGAACTATATGAACATCACGGTGGAGCATAAAGGACGTACACAGCAAGTTCTGGGTGACATAAACGAACAAAGCACCAAATACGTCTTCCAACACAGCGATGGGCTCTTGTTCAGCACCCTCTTCGCACAACCGGCACTGACCGTCAATGGGCATGCTCAGTATCAATATCTCCAGAGCAAGGGCCTTATTAAAGCCAACGCTTTATTCGCTGGCCACTCTTTGGGAGAGTATACTGCTGTCAGCACCATCGGTCAAGTCGTACCATTTGAGACACTCCTATCCATCACTTTTCTTCGGGCGATTCTCATGAACTCAGCTGTGACACGAGATGCCCAGGGTCACTCTCAATTTGGCATGGTGGCCATCAACCCCTCCAGAATTAGCAGCAGTCATGTTGATAGTGCCGTCATGCGCCACATTACCAGCAAGGTTGCCACCGCGACTGGCGAGTTGCTGGAAGTAGTAAATTATAACATTGAAACACAGCAATATGTCGCAACGGGCTCACTAAAAGCGCTAGCATGTCTATCAACTGTCATTGAACAACTTGCAAGCGGCGGCAAGGCGCCTACTACTCACAATACCATTGGCAACAACATGTTACACGATGCCGGTCTCGACGCTATGATAAGCACCGCAATGACTAAGGTTCACGAAATGACTTCTGGATCGTCTGGAACGCGGCTAAAGCTGAAACGTGGCGTTGCCACCGTACCTTTGGAGGGTGTCGATGTTCCCTTCCACAGCACTCTACTACTTCCTACAATGCCTGCGTTCCGCCACGTGTTAGAAACTCAGATCTCAAGAGTAGATGCCAAGCGTTTGGTAGGCAGGTGGGTGACAAACGTCACGGGGAAGCCTTTTGATATATCGAAGGAGGGTATACAGGAGGTGTACGAGATGACAAAGAGCCCAGTGCTTGGAGGCCTACTGGAGAACATGAGGCTGAATTGCAATGCGGAGGCAGTGCAGGTGGAAGCTTAGATCAAGAGTTGGGTGTGGGGTGGAGGTTGCAGTTTGGTATGGAATTTGGGAATGTTGACATAGCGTTTTGATAACTTTTAATTTTTTCAATGCAGTAGCGAATTGTTTAATGAATTTTTCCTGCCATATCTCAATGCGAATGTTACAGTTCTAGCATAGCTTACGGGCTCTTACTGACATTTGCTTATATTCCTCAAGGAGCATTTAAAATGACTGACTGGTGGGTAAGACTGCGCTTTCAACGTTAGGGGCTCTTTAGGATTTAAGCGATGACCAGCTAGAAACAGCGCTTAGCACGGCGAACTAGCTTTTTCTCATAAAGGCGCGGCCATGACGTTGGAAGGAAATATTGTTGCAAAATATTAATGTCATAGTATCAGTCAGGAAGAGAGTATGACTGCAGGTATGTATCTACATGGTTGATACGTCGATCTCTTGCTTACTTTTAAGCCACATAATATTTCTAACAGCTAATTTATATAGATTACTAAGGTCAGCTAACCAGTCTACGAACACTTTGGAAGTTTGGGAAAGAGGAAGCTCCAAATCCCAAATATTGACAAGCTACAATAATGTATTCAGAGTAGATTGCATTCATCATTATCTAGCCAATGCATTAAATAGTTTATTCAGTTTCAGGACCAAATTGCAAGTAGGTGATATCGAAGGAATGATCTTTGCCAATAATTTCCCTTGTGGTTCTACATTTGTACACAAGCAGAGAGATAGATGAGGGCGTTGTAGGATGCAAAATATCCCAAGTATCCAGGACGTAGCACTGCAGGATCTGCCACTTCAGGATCTAGAATTACAAGATCAGGATTGTGTGGATTAAATTCACACTACTGCATAACACTCTATTACCGTCTTAATGTGAGTGGATAAAAAAACGGATATTAAGTAAACACAGATACAGAGATCATTTTTATTTTAGTTTATTCTCGTTCCGTTTATCATCATACCCCCTGCGTGGCATTAGCTTCACCCCAATCTGATCCTTTACATTTACCCCTGGTCAAGTATATGCCGTCCTTGCTTATCAGAGATCCCACAATCCTTCATTCTTCTGCCCCAAAAGATCTTCCGATTCCCCAATATCGTCTAGATCTGTGAATTCTCTGTAAGCAGTCCAGCGACATTGAATTCTCATTTTCCAACAATCTGCTTCATCGCCTCCAATCCAGTACCATGGCGGCAGTAGGCCCAGAGTCCACTAACGATGCTCCATCATCACACGCTGTAGACTATCTTGCACAAGATCGATTCCATCGACGATTCATACTGCCCGCCACGGCAGATCATAGCGCACTGCAAGTAAGCTACGCGGATGTTGGGCGCTATCCAAAAGATGGCAGCGATGTCACATGTTATCCGACAATTTTATTCATCCCAGGGATGTTCGCATCGCGCTATCTGAGTGTCTGGATGCACGCTATCGCAGAGAAGCTGGGCGTCCGGGTTCTGGTCGTAGATAGGTAAGGCTCTCTTAAAACGCCGCTTCTTCAATCCCTATGGACTAAAAGAAATTGATCCCTGCAGGCCGGGGTTAGGACATTCAACCGCAGTGCCTCTCGACCAAAGAGTTAATACATGGATAGAATTGGTGCCTCGCCTTCTGGCGCATTTACAGATAGAACATGTCGCGCTGGCATGTCACAGCGCCGGTACGATTTATCTTCTAAACACCCTAGTTCGATGTCGTGAAATCCTTGATCCAAATAGGCCACTGGCTGTCTTAATAGGTATGAAGAACCTTCAACAGCATGATGAGGCATGCGAAATAACCGGTAGACAGCCCCGTGGATCGATCCGGCCCATTCCCAGGTTGCGGCTATGCAGATGGCGCAGAACCTGCCCGCCAGTGTATTTAGCATTTGGCATAACATACCCAAGCTTGTATCGGTCGGCGAGACGGCATTCCAAAAAATGTCCAAATTACTGCCTTTCAGCAGCGGTATCAGCACTACCGAGACGCCATCACTGGTGAGAAATCGCCAGAGGATAGAGAGCGAGTATGGGATGCCTCTGGAGCTTCAGAAGGAACTGCAAGCCTTGACCCTCAAGTCTATGTTGAACGAAAATTTAGTCGGCGCAGACAGCGAGCTACTTCAGTGTCTCCGAAAAGGACCAGCGGGGCTTTGGGGCGAGTGCGAAGACTATGCGCTCTTTGTTAAGAGGCTGGCTGAGCTCGAGCGGAGCCGGCGAGCACGCGAGGGCGATATCAATGGAGAAAATCTCAGAATTGACGCTTATTTTGCTGAGACTGATGTTATGATCGGGGAAAATGGTCAAAAATACCTGGAAGATTGCTGGAGGGGCAGCGGGGAGGACGATTTTCACGACGTACTGAACTTCACGGCCACGACCGTGGACGAGACAGATCATGACAGTGTCGTACAGTCCGTCATTGTTTTGAAGCAGATATTCCTCAGTGCTGGTGGTACAATGCCGGTTGATGTTTAAGATGAAGTGATAAAACACAAAGCATGCTTGTAACTCTCTGAGCTGAACAAAATTTGGCCTACACGCCACGAGTCACATCTATAATTTGATAGCCTAGGATGTAGTGCATTGGTAGAAGCTAAGCTAGCGACGATACGGTGCAATACTGACCTTGGTAATTAATAATTTGATCCTTGTGGGGGGGATTTGACCCCCATGAACTTCGAGCATACAGCCTTACTGTGGTAGTTTCAATACAACTACGTATTTCATATTATGCCGTGGAGAAAGCTAATATGTATTTACGTGTAGATGAGATGCTCGTATCACTACTGCAGACTTACGGCCGAGAAAAAAATGCAGTATAGCAATACACAATGTCAGGATCCCGCTCAGGACCATAGAAGCTCATGAGGCACCTAGTAGGTGTTCCCTCGGGCGCTAACTTCCCAGAATACCCTTCGCTGCCTACCATAAAAGGGTGAAAAAGGACCCAATAACGTCGACACCCCCGTAGCTCTGGATAGGGGATGTTGTATGTATAGATAACTGCAGGACCAGCCAATCGGGGTCATTCCAGCGGACATAATTTATGGGGGTAATAGGGCAGCGGGAGCGAAGGGTAATCCCGCGCCTGAGGATATCCACTAGGAGATTATAAAGTGGAATAGGAATAGATGCCTCGGACGAACATGAAGCCGCTGGGCTTGTCCCTTGGATCGATGGATTGAGTTCACACAGGTCCGATGCTACTGACAGAAATAGAGCTCCACCTAGCCGAGACACCTAAGTCCGAGATGATGATTTTTATTAATTTGCTCTTTGAGTGGCGTCGCTATTTCATTCCCTCCGGTAGCCTAATCATATCAAATCCCAGTTGCATAAAGAACGTGTAAGATCATTCATGAAGCCATGCTACTCTTGATACTTTCCACTATCGGGAATTTTTATTGTGCGGTCGCATTCGGCGCTTTGCGCGGTAGAGCAGGTGCTCTTGTCGGCCACGGCGAGCAGTGAGGGCAGTGTAACAAGCCGTGAACAGACAGCCTTGTTAGGGATTTCGCACAATGACCGCGGCTGGTGGAATTGCTCAGGCTCTCTCACGGAACCTGAGACCAATCCTCCTTCAAGTAGCTGTGTTCTCACTGGCATATGGTGGATATACTATGTGGGACAAGGCTGTTGAATTAGTCTCATGGTTTCTCAACGGTGCTGGGCGTAACAGTCGGATAATCGCTTTATTCATGCTGATATTCAACTGGAAGAGTGTACCGTTCGTATGGACTGTAAGCATCATTCTCCACCCAACTGAACCCCTCCTTGTAACTTCTTACGCCTTGTTATTGACTCAAATGCTTATTGCAACATAGTTTCGCGTCTTTAGTGCCCTTACCTGTCACTTGGTCCTGCGTGAGTATCATGCGCATAGTCCTGACAAGCTGTTTCACTACAGCATTTGCCAGTCGCACGCCACCCTGTACGACATCGATTACAACCTTCACAAATCTAACTCGACTTACTTTGCCGACCTCGACGTCGCCCGGATACATCTCGCCGGGCACCTGCTTGCGCGAGGTGTGAAGGCTCTCTCGGAAAATTCGAAAACAAAGCTGGTTCTGGACCCCAGAAACCCGACGCGGGCTGCCAAAGGTAGTGTTTCTGTCAGTCTTGGTGCTGTTCATAGCAGCTTCAAGCGGGAGATCAAACCATATCAGCCGTACGAGATGTGGACACGGGTGCTGAGCTGGGACCGAAAGTGGTTCTACATGGTCTCTTACTTTGTCGAGAAGGGGGCTGTAAAGCCGCGGTCATGGGATGCTGGCTCATTTGGGCCTACTCGCAAGACTAAGAGCAAACCGGAGAACTGGGAGAAGAAAGTCTTTGCAACCGCTGTGAGCAAATACGTCTTTAAGATCGGTCGCTTGAGCGTCCACCCAGCCATTGTAATTGGGGCGAGCGGGCTGCTTCCCGAACGTCCGGGGGGCTGGATCGTTGCCGACAGCGGTATGACTACTCGCGCGCAGCATACGGCGAGCAGTACCGACGCTGAGACCAAAGATGTAATCCAGGACGCAGAATGGGATTGGCGGCGCACCGAGGGCGAGCGCCTAAAGGGTTTGGTGCACGCAAAACACTTTGCTACTCTCGACGAGCTTACCAGCCAATTTGATGGAGGCGAAGATGGAGCTCTTGGTAAATGGAGTTTAGGTTAAACTCCCCTAACTATTATGAAAAATTGGACACCATTCACATTTGGATCATGACATTAGCCCCAACGAATGAAAAAGCGTTGTTATACTGGCGACTATTATCTACATGACGTTGTCTTAACACGCTACTGACAGCTCAATACCTTCTTCTCTTTGTCTTCTGCGACATAATCATCCCCCTTAGCAGCAGGATGAGATGATGCGCACCCTTATAACGTTGAGCTATTTAGTATAGGCTTTAGCTACCATATTCCAACTCTGCCAATCTTATGCTATAAACATCCGGATTTACTTGCGCCTATCTCATTGTTACCCCGGGGGCGAGAAATAGCGTATTACGCCCTCGAGCTAAAGCTAGAGAACTATTGGCGAACAAGTAATAATGGCCTAGTGCAATTAGAGGCAACATACATGTGGTCAAATTGAGCTGAGGCTGGGACATGAATATTTGATCAAGCGAATTTTGGACAATAATATTCATGGTCGAAGCAAGATTTTTAATAAATTACGATTTATATGAACAAGTAGTGAACAGGCAGTTGATTATTTATATACTATTATCACAAAATGCGAAATCATAATTCAATGTATAATGAAGTATATAAACTCAATAATGTACGTGTTCATTTTATGTTTTGTAGAACGCAAAGATTGTGTAGTTGATTGAATCAGTTTCTGCTATTCTCTAACCAAAAACTAAAAATACATATGCCTAAAACTTTTTCCGCATGTTAATTTACATTTGGAAGCGCCGTTTATAAGCGATGAAACATACGGACCATAACGCCTGATTTGACAACACCTTGTATATATATATATATATATATATTAATACGGTATCACATGATATATAAGACCATATGCAGAAGGAATTGCTGTTAAAAAGATGTTAACAAATGAGGTTGCCGACTTTTAGCCCCGCTAGGTTGAGATCCCCGGACCTCTGGGAGAACCCAGAAGTCCGGACCCACAATTCAGAGGAATGCAGGATCAAGTCTTAGATGGTCTCCCATTGCCCTCACTTACGAGGCTGCTATTTCCGTGGTCTTTCCAGCATGGAAAATGCCGGGTAGCCAGGATCCGTATGTTCCATATAGAAAAACAAACTAAATACTTCAAAGTCAAAGTTGCTACTTAGCGCTGCGACAATCAGATTCTTCAGAATAATGAAGGATCGTGCTCTGCCAAACGTCGGGTTGTAGCTCAAGTAACTAAAATCTGATCCGGGCAAAGGCACCCATTGGATGTGATCCTGGTAGAAACTCCCGGTAAAGTCTAAGCACAGCAACAACACCCAATACGGCTTCGGGTTACTTCGTGTAGATATGCAATGCGGAGGGTTGGCTGCTCCGCTCCCAACGGCGGCTCAGCATGCATCTTTCGGCCCTGTCGCTGCCGACCAGCCGTGTGGACGCAATTCTCGGAATACATGTAGTTATGGCATTTTAAGTTCTTCTTCTTTGTGACCGTACCTACAGACTCTGAGTCTCTCGCAACGACGACGACGACGACGACGACGACGACGACTTGCCATGAAGCTCAACTGTCCTGTGAGCGTCCAAGATGACTTCGGTCCCATTGTTCGCGGCTGCGGGAGCGATTTCGACTTCACGCTGCTATTCGAGGAGAGCATCCTCTTCATCGGGCCTATACTCGTTGCAAGTGTCCTAGCTATCTTGGAACTCGCTCGTCGGTACAACCACCAGACACTTTTCAGAGGTGGCATTCTGCTGTCGCTAAAGCTTGTACGTTCTCAGCGTAATGACCTCCTCATATGCATTGCCTTTCACCCTCTTCTGGACATATATGATCTAAAACTAACAAATATTGTTAACGATGGACCGCAGTTTATTTGGATTGGCCTTATTGCATCACAAATTGCGTTTCTCGTAGTCGTTTCGACCCATGGCCCTCGAACGAGAGCTTCGATTGCTGCAGGAGGCATCGGTATAGCCTGCACGCTGATCCTTACATGTTGCTCATACTTGCAACACGGTCATGGCACGCGATCGTCGTCGGTGCTTGTGCTATATCTTCTTTGGACGCTCCCGATGGACGCTCTGCGCGCCCGTACCCTCTGGGACACCGTAGACGGCCGTGGTGCAGCCATTACAATTATCACATACGCATCGTTTAAGCTTTGCGCTTTTATCCTGGAAATCATTTGGAAATGCGAATTTGCGTTACAGAGCGGCTTGTGCGATGCTCCTGAAGAGAAGCATGGTATCATCGAAAGAGCTCTAATGCTACGCGTGATCCCACTCTTCGCCAGGGGCTATCGTATCCCACTGCAAGCTCAAGATCTGTACAAGATTGCCCCAAGATTAATGAATGGTTGGTCCATCATCCTATCAATATCTAATTTGATCCGCGCGAGCTGTAATCTAACATATGGCGCAGGGAACGAAAAGGAAGCGACCACGGCAGGGCTCGTGATAGACATTTTCACATCGAATTTTTCAGAAGTCTTGCTGGATCCTATTTTTCCTCGCCTCGGCTACCTCGCGCTTCAATTCACTCAACCCTTTTTGGTTGAGCGAGCAATAGACCTCATATCTGATACGAGGGGTCGCAATTTCTATCTGAACGGCGGTAGGTTGTGTCTACACTCTGCATATTCAGAGCTCGCCTAAGCTAACAGATGTCTAGGTGGATTGATTGCTGCATATGGAATCGTCTACATCGGCATTGGGGTAACGTTTTCTATCTTTCAAGACATGCATCTCGGGTACTAACAATCCACACCTACAGATCATGGCTTCAACTTACGAGGGAAAGGCTGCTCGCGCAGCGACTCTTGTCCGTGCTGATCTTTCCACGCGCATATTTCAGCAGTCTCTGAAATTAGACCGCACTGTAATTTCGAAAGACTCGAACACGACAATGATTACCGCTGACGTGGAGCGAGTGCAAGCTGGCGTCCGAAAAATGCATGACCTTTGGGCCAACCTTGCGACTGTTGGCCTTGGTTTATGGCTGGTTGAATCTCGTCTCGGGCCTTCATCTCTACTCACTTTGGCGCTGATCTTTGGTGAGGAAAGAATCCACTACAACGCCAACCATCATTGTCCAACCGAAAGATGCTAATCAATGAGCTCCATAGTTTGTCTTGTCCTTACTGCATGGTGGTCGGCTCGCGCCAGTAAATACCAGGAGACGTGGCTCAAAGCAATGGAGACGCGGCTCCATAAAACTGTCCAGGTCTTGAAAGGTATCAAAGTCATCAAGCAGATGGGCGGTTCTCAGGCTATTTTCGATCTGCTTCAAGCTGAGAGAGCTTCGGAAATCGGACTATCCAAACGTTTTCGCCTGGAAATGATTGCCATCATCACATTGTGTAAGTGTCGATTGATTGCCTATCAAACCCATTTATCAGACGCTCATATTCGCTGTAGCCTTCTCTTCAATCACTACGCTTCCAGCAATAGGACTTGTCCTACCTGTCGCCCTCTCGAAAGCGCAGGATGGTCAGCTACTGAGCGCCCGCAATGCATTCGCCGCCCTGACACTTTTTCAACTTGTGAGCTCGGGTATACAGGATGGTGCTGCTCATGGAATGCAACTTATGGTAGCTATTGGTTCCTTGAAACGAGTTCAGGCATCCCTCAATCAGCGCATGTGGAAAGATGGGCGACGGCATGCGGGAGATGAAAGTACTGACACCATCGTCGCGGGATCGGATTCAAGCAATAATAGCACTGCTGATTATGCGCCAGAGAAAGAGCCGCGCGAAAAACGCATCGAAACAGAGTTCGCGATGACGTTGGACAAGGTCACTACCAAATGGAGCGATGAAGGCGACTTGATTGTCAAGGAAATCAGCTTCAATATTCCACGAGACGGACTTACCGTTATCTACGGACCAACAGGCAGTGGCAAATCAACATTGCTGAAGCTCATGACTGGCGATAATCTCCCCGTGTCAGGAAAAGTCTCTACTGCGGATCGGCATATTGCATTCTGTGATCAACCACCGTGGATTGCGAATCTCAGCATCAAGGACAACATTGTCGGTGCTCGTCCTTTTGACGAGAAACTGTACCACACTGTACTAGACACATGTGCCCTGGATCGCGATATAAGAGAACTTGCTGAAGGCGATCAGCATATGTGCGGGTTGAATGGCGTGTCTGTTAGCGGCGGACAGAGAGTTCGTATTGTATGCGCAACAACCAACTAATTAGAAGTGACGCTTGGATTTGCTAACTTTTTTACGCAGGCTTTGGCCCGAACATTGTATTCAAGAGCAAATATTGTAATCCTTGATGATTGTTTCGTGGGATTGGATGGACGCACAGAGAAGCATGTGCTCGACAAGCTCTTCGCGTCGGATGGCATCTTGAGTTCCCGGGCGACAATCTTGGCTACAAGTTCACGTAAGCTAACCCAACTCGCATTGCCCAGTTATGCTCAGAGACTAATATTTTACCAGCGAGATACCTTTCCCTGGCAAACCACGTTATCACTATCGACGCCAACTGCAACATTATACGAGAGGGACAATACATTGATGTAGGAGAGTACACAGACGTCGACCAAATTGAATCAGTGGAATTACAACAGCAGAACGCCGCACTGGAATCTCATCGAGAGGACGATTCTGAGCTCTTGAGAGTCGCAAAGGACGTCAGCGACACCACTAACAGCGGCGACCTGGCTGTGTACCAATGGTATTTCCAAGCTGCCGGCAAGCGAAACTTTGCCCTGTTCCTCATTTTGTGCTCGCTTTTCGTCGTCGGATCGACTTATCCCCGTATGATATTTCCTCCTTTTCCCCTTTTCCCAGTCCTAGATAACTCCATGACCGATAGATCAAATGCTACCGATCCAGATATGTTTTACGAAACCGTATTGCTGACTGTACTCTTGCACAGAGATCTTTTTAAGAAGCTGGACAGAAAAGACCCTCCAAGGCCAGAAATCAACTGTCAGTAGCTTTTACGGTGTTTTATTCGGTGTAGGCTCAATGGCGTGGCTCGGTTTCTACGGAGCCTGCATCTGGCTATTTTTGCAGATGGCGGTCCGAGTAGCGCGTTCATTCCACACAATGCTTCTCGAAACAATGCTCAAGTTTGTCTAACCTTTTTTTTTTCTTCCTCTCTGTCTGCTGTTACTAATGTCTCGGCAGTGCTTCAATGGATTTCTTTGCCACAAATGATAGTGGGCGCACTCTCAACAGGTACGTGTCAGGCCAAAACTAAAGGAGGAAAAGGTAACATGACATGAACGAAGCAATATAGTGACTGACACTGGCATGGGCGATAATAGATTTAGTCAAGATTTACAGATCATCGACATGGAATTGCCCCTAAGTTTCATCGGCACGGCCATCTCTACTCTTACCGTAATTGCTCAGTGTGTGGTTATTATTGTGGAATCACCCTGGACGGGATTCGCCGTGCTCGGTCTTGCAATTGTTCTACTTTTCGTTTTCCGCGTTTATCTGAGGTCAACACGAAGACTCCGGTATTTGGACATTGAAATGAAAGCTCCAGTCTTGTCGCTCTTAATAGAATCCATCGACGGACTTGCTACCGTCCGCGCATTTGGCTGGATCGAGTGGTATGTGCGAAGAGGGCTCAAGGTCTTGGGCCAAGCGCAAGTACCTTTCCACCTCCTTCAGACAGCTCAAGTCACTTTGAACTTGTGGCTCGATCTCCTCGTTGCGATGCTGGGTATAGTGGTCACCTCCATTGCCGTGGGAACTCACAGCTCGAGTGGCGGCAGTCTGGGTCTCGCCTTGCTTAACATTGTGGGACTCGGGCAATCAGTGAGAATTGTCGTCCACTTTTACACCTCTCTCGAAATTACCCTCGGTGCCGTGGCCCGCATCCGAGACTTCGTCTTGCAGACCGAGTCAGAAAATGCTGGGCGGCAAGAGCCGCCTCCTGAATGGCCACGAACTGGATCTATCGAGATTCAGAACGTCAACGTCTCACATTCGTAAGTATTACATATTTTCAATGAAGCTGTCACACCAAAATAATTATCTAATGCCACTTACTAGGAGCTCTCTCCCTCCTGTCATAGAAGGATTCGAACTGAGCATCGCGCCCGGCTCCAAAGTCGCGATCTGTGGTCGAACTGGAAGGTATGTTTATTATAAACCGGCTTCCACCAACTATAATGATCAAGATACTTATTCAATTTTCATTTTCATTTCAACAGCGGCAAGAGTACATTGTTAAACTCGCTTCTTCAGCTCGTCCACGTCTCAGCTGGTACCATCCTGATCGATGGCGTTGACATTGCGACACTCCGTCCCAAAGATATCCGGACGCACCTTGTAACTCTTCCCCAAGAAACACTCAAACTCTCTGTGAGCATCCGGCAATATGCAAAGGTCTACGGTATCTCCAACGACAAGGACATCATCCGTGGGTTAACTGAAGTCGGTCTTTGGTCCATCATCGAGCGGATCGGTGGCTTAGATATGCTCCTCACCGATGACAGCCTTTCTCATGGTCAACGGCAGTTGCTTGGGATGACGCTGGCGTGTCTCCAACGAGGCAAGATTGTTTTAATGGATGAGCCAACGAGCCAGTAAGCAGTTTATTATACAACAGTTGCCCCCTTCCACTTTCAAAAATCAGCATGCTAATCATATATTCACTCAGCGTCGATGTGAATATCCAATCACAATTCCACCGCGCTATCTTCAATACCTTTTCAGAAAGTACCGTCGTGTGCATTACGCATCAGGTCGACACAATCCTCGACTTTGACATCGCAATTGTGTTGGATCGCGGCAAGATCGTCGAGCACGGGAGTCCAAGAGCGCTGCTAAATGAAGAGAATTCTAAGCTGAAGCAGCTGTACTCCTTGCAAAAAGCGGAGGCTGTCATGGTTGAGAAAGTATCTGATAGCGATACACAAAATGAATAGTTGGCAGCGTCTCATTTGTATGAAAGCCTGTCATGGCTCAGCGCCGTGATTTGGCCCTCTTACATGGCAGCTAACCGGACACCAGCAATGATCCATCAACAATTCAGGGCTATAACAGTCTCTCGTATATCACATGAATTGGTACAAGATCATTGCACCTCTCGAAGAATCCAGTTCCACAGTTTCGTGCCAACTTGGATGCCTGTCGCAGCTACATTAACGGTCAGATCGAGGGCACCTACTGGCAGGTGACCTGGACTACAACGTTGCAAACTCAATCCACTGTGGAAAACATATCATTTGCATTTGTAATAGATTGTTACTAATAGATCATCATGTTTTTGTCGACCTATATTTCATATAATTTATGTCAATTGTCAATATCGGCATCTCCTACCTTTGTTTCCTTTCAGCTTTACTACTCAGCGAGTGGTCACTGTCTGTGGTCGTTTGCGTTTAGTTTTATTTCCTTATTAAAATGGGAATAACCTGCAATGAAAGTTTACAGAAGCTGAGAAAAAAAAAAGTACGGCGCTAATAGATTCTACTAATATATAATTGTTTATGTATCCTACGGGCGAACCTGCTTCTAAGATGTATATTGCAAGATGTGGCTGCTTGTTTTGGCATAATCTTATTAACGTACCTAATAGCTTATATAGAAGCAAGTGACTAAGATGCGGTCACTTTTTAGAGGTTTGAAATAGTATTAGGGGGGAGTGTTAATGCAGCTTAACGCTTCTAGTTCTTAAGACAGGCCAACGGATATGCAGACGTGGATAAACAACAGACAGGGACACCTATCATACGAGTCTGGTTTAAAAATGCAAGAAATTTAGCTTTCCTGATTTTTTGTCAAGCCTAACTATGGAAATGTGTTCATTTCTGTGCTCTATTTGTATAGTTAAGGCAATAGCTATTAATCGGGTCGACTAAGTTGGCCTGTATATTGTGCGCTGACTCGATAAGGACACATCTTAGCTGCTAGTCAGCCAAATGTATATTGGCTCAATCGCGATTCTACTGAGCCAAATTATTTACCAAGGGAGTACGAATAAGCAGTCTACTATTTATGCCTTATAGTGATCAGTTCTCTTAGGTTATTATATATCACCTTCTCTATAATACTTAAAAGACAATAGTCCTTGCGTGAAACGAGGCAAAATACACCATGTGCAATAGGTAAGTTGCTGACAAAGAAGGTACAAAATCTTGCTTCATTAGTTACTTGCAAATTGGGTTACAAATCCGGACACTTTTCGACTGGAACTAACTATAATTAGTAAATGGAGATTACAGGAATTACCATACCTGGGTATATTCTAAAAGCGGCGGTAAATACCCCGTACTCAGTTGCCAAATTCCAGATCGTTTACCCTATATATTTCCACAATAATACTGAGCGCTGCTGAATAATTCAATGCTGAGTAATTAGTCGTTCTATAAGGCATTATGCACAAGTGCTGAGACCGCACATCTATACCTATTATGGGCCTTGCAGAATTTCCCTTCATTACCTTGTTACGACTTACGACTTATAATCTATTAATCGGCAAGTAAACGGTGTAGGTATGAGCGATATACCATACTTGGAAAATAGATTGAAACATCCCTAGCCATTTGGCGTGAAGTTTTTGAATGGATGGATAGAATGACGAACAGGTATACACGCCGAGGTTCAAAATACCATCTTTGGGAAATGTATTTATCCGATGAAAATGCCATTTTATATAGCCATCAAATCTAGAGTATAAACTACGTTGTCTATTCTTTTACCTACCACATCAAGCCTCCAGTTATCGTTTGCGTTCCATACAGTCTAAACAATTCGTTATAAACCTCATTATGAGCAAGAATGTCCATGCTCTTGTAGTTGGGGCAGGGTTCAGTGGAATTTATCAACTATATAAACTCCGTGAGCTTGGATTGTCAGTCAAACTTGTTGAGGCTGCTCCTGAAGTCGGAGGCACATGGTATTGGAATCGATACCCCGGTGCAACGAGCGATACGCATAGCGAGGTCTACCGCTATAGCTGGGACAAAGAGGATCTGTTGACTTACCCTTGGACGAATCGCTACCTGCCCCAAGCCGAAATACAGGCTTATTTAAAGCATGCAGTTCGACGGCATGATCTAGCCAAAGACATCCAGCTAAATACTCATATGGAGTCTGCGCAGTACATCGAAGGTGGGTGGGAAATACGCTTATCAACTGGCGAAAGTTTTCGATCAAGATACCTCGTCACTGCACTAGGTGCTCTATCAAAGGCATATTTTCCTCAGATTCCTGGTCTTGACAGCTTTGCTGGCGAAATGTATTATACAACGTAAGCTTCTTCCTTTTGTTCTTCTCCAGGAACCCGCCAGAAAGTGCCAACTGCTAATGATCCCATTTCATCTTAGTGCCTGGCCAACTAAACATGATTTCTTTAATAAACGTGTCGGTGTGATTGGGAATGGTTCCACTGGTGTACAACTTATAATTACACTTGCAGGCCAATCTAAGCAGCTAATCTCATTCCAACGACATCCACAGCATGTTATTCCCAATGATGACGGTAAAGTCACAGAGGAGGACAGAAAGCGAATCAATGACACTTACGACCAAATATGGCACAATCTACGGACCAACCTCTCGGGCCATGCTATTATAGAGTCATCAATCCCGACAATGAGCGTTAATGCCGAGGAGCCTGAACGGGTTTTTGAACAAGTATGGCAATCAGGCAACGGAATAACGTTCTTATTCGGCACATTCGGAGATATTGCTATCGATGAGGAGGCGAACAGTGAAGCTTCAGATTTTATCCGCAGGAAGATTGCCCAGATTGTGAAAGACCCTGTCAAGGCGCGCAAGCTGACTCCGCCTGGTGGATTTAATCGCCGACCAGTCACAGCCAACGGGTATTATGAGACTTTTAATCGGGACAACGTCGATGTCGTTGATGTATTGGATGCTCCAATGGAGATTACACCAACCGATATTAAACTTTCAGACAGTACCAAGTATGACCTAGATGTTATTGTCTTTGCTACTGGCTTTGAAGCCGTTGACGGCATGTATCACGATGTTTCAATTACCGGACGAGAAGGGCTGTCGGTGCATGACCATTGGGCAGATGGCACTAAGTCCTTTCTAGCCACTAACATGGCCGGTTTCCCAAACATGTTCCTGATTAACGGACCTCAAGGACCTTTGACCAATGTTCCGCCTCTCATCGAGACTTAGGTGGAGTTCATTGCAGGGCTTATTGCCACTGCGGAAGCAGAAAAGAAAAAGAGAACAGGTGACCACGAGACTGCTCAGCAGCCGATCACCGAAGTTACCCAAGAAGCTGAGAATGCATGGCTAGAACAGACTAACGCAATTGGCGAGTCGACCGTATTTGCAAAAGGAGGGTCATGGCTTACTGGAGATAACTTTGGGGGCAAGAAACACAATTTCCTCTATTATATGGGGGGGTAGTCAATTATAACAAAGCTGTGCAAGCTGAGTTAGAAGGGGGATATCCTAGCTTCAAGCCATTTTTCTGATATATCAAACGCATTACTGAACAATAAATGTGTTGTGGATAAAATGCAACTTGGTATTTAGTGGTAGCTTGTCATAGCACAATAATGCGTCGTTGCCTCTCCTAGATGTAATGTCCGTTCGATACTATAGAGAATATGTTAGGTTGATAATAGGACGAATAAAAGCTGGATATCTGGTTGAGCATTAACCGCGATTGCAATCTCTATAAAGACTACAACCGTCGCAGGGTGATAAAGCGAGAGTCTCACACACCCTTGGAGCAAGTACACCTAACATCCATGCAGCCTCTTCTGGTCACATCAATGCTGCAGACAGTGGGGACAATAAAACGCGGCTAGCACGGTTTCACAGGGCCAGAGAGAGTTGCGACAGAAACGCGCCATAACGACATGAATATAGATATGTATATATATATGGTATATATTCCCTATCGTAGGCGTGCTCTGTATATTGAACCTGCATCACGGAAGCCGTAAAACTGCTCTGGACGAACGGAGCCGCAGGCATCTACCACCCAATTCTCTGTGTGTAGGTCATTGAGTATACATGTATCTTACCCACTCTTTCGAAACGCCTATCGCTAATTCCTTCTTCTTCTTATTGTCTAACTTTGAAAGCCGCTATGACGCTGCATCGCCATGCGATCATGTATTGCCCACGCTGAATCGCTGCGCGAGGACGCGCTCGAACATGCTCGCACACACACCAAAGAAAAGTGGCAGACAAGCGACTATCGTTGTGACGCGCGTTACTGCCATAACGCTTTTAATTAAAGACCACTTTCATGTTGTTCATGCTTACAATTCATTGCTGATGGTCTAGATGAATGAACAAATCTCCACAACGGCTGCGCCTCCGTGGCCAATATTTCTTAGCATCTCACGTCACTGCGGGGACAAACGCATTATTATCTAATAAATTCTCGCGTGGAGTCGAGGCTCCTCAGAAGTGAATCTAATGACATAGCAAGCTCACAGACACGAGGAATGGATCTTCTAGCATAATTAATCAGGTTGGCAGATGCATCGAGCCGTTAGAGCATTTAACGCAATGCATCGAAGGAACATGGTGTCAGCCAGAGCGTCGTAGCAACTAATGTTATTCCCAGCTCTTTCCATGCATGCATTAATATACGCATGAGCATGGGACACCGAAAATACTGCATTGGCCTCTAATTTAAACAGACTTAAGTGGCGAAGGTTAAATCTCCAGCTAAGTTCTGACGATGTGTCTACAATCCTCACACTGTCGTTGCGTTTTTTCCTTTGTACTTCTGAATACGATAGCACAACAGACCCACACTCAATTCGTTTCTAGTTATATCTTCATTCTTCTATTTTTTCGGATCCCCTTCTTCCTTCAAATCGGTTTACCATCATGGTTAGTGCTGGTTGCTTTTGAAAGGTTACCAGACAGATGAAAGAAATGTGCCCTCTTGTTTGTTGCAGATTCCTTGCGGAGGCAGTGTCTAACCAATCTTGAATCCAGCATAACTTATCCCCTCCTAACTGTGTAAGTGACTACTCGATTCATTTTACAGGTTACTATTTCTGAATCTCGGATCCTTTTTCTCAAATCGGTCGTAAAAAAATGTGTCATAATCATGCGATGATCACCCAAATTCAGAACTAAGCTTAGAACGGTGCTCCCCGAACTTCGCGTTACGATCTAGTCCCTCGTAACAAGTAAAATTCCTTGTAAGCAGCTGGTTCCGGCACAGTAATTGCTACAAGTACGGCTATTGGTCTAATCTATTGCCCTATTCGGCTCAGCGGTATGACGGATCATTACATTTCGTCTTAACTTTGGCTTTCTCGTGTGATACAAGAGCTTATGGGTATACACATTATCGAGGAGAGAATCTAAAGTATCTAAATATAATGTTTTCCTAGAGTATGACTTCAATGAAACATCTACTTTTTTTTTCTTTTAGTTTGCAGGGTAAGTTCAACCCGATCTAGATTTATTGACGGCCTCTTTTAAACTGCCACTCACTCAAAAGCTTAGTTGCCACGTTCTAGAATGTCGGGGTAGCCTAGGCCGACGCTGATCGACGGCCCATCCCATAGTGGCCTCCACTCGGGAAATTTACTCCGTATAAAATTCTAGAATATCGGGGCTAACACCGTTTACCATGCCACCCTTTTGTATAAGCAGTAATAAAACTCGCATCAATAAAAGTCACTAAATGCAATGCAGTGTAGATTCAGATTTTGGCAAGGAATTAGCATAAATGAGAATTCTTTTTTTTTTTTTTTTTTTTTTTTTTTTTTTTATAAAAAAAAAAAAATTTAATAAAAAAATAAAATTAAAATTATTTTTATTTAAAAAAAAAAAGTGGGCAGTTAAAATTTAAATGATAAATTT
>JAJKFY010000166.1:54950-264387 GCA_021066465.1 Trichoderma asperelloides | reverse complement strand
ACCCAGTAATAAACCCCCCAAAAATAAACTACCCCAAATGCCATGCATTGTATTTTCACATTTTGGCAAGTAATTACCATAAATTATAATTCTTTTTTTTTTTTTTTTTTTTTTTTTGTTTTTCTAAAAAAAAAAAAATGAATTCAAGAAATAACTTACTTATTAGACCTATTTACAGACAAAAAGAGGGCATTTACTATTTCAAGGATAAATTTAATACCTATAGTGGTAGGGTTCATAAAGCAAGGAGGCGGATACTTTTATGTAAGAATAATAATTAGTGGCTTTTAGCGCTCTCCAAATTGCGGTTGCCTGTTCTAATTGCAATATAATTGCAGAAGACATAAGCTCCCGCTTCAACGGAGGTTGCATCAGCGGTTGTTACTTATTAGCCTGCAGCTGTTTTCTACTAGTAGCATCATGCTTTTGAATCCTATAACTGCAAGTATGGGCTGATTAAAGCCAAGTAAGTCTTCTTCAGCCCATGTCACTTAAAGTTTAGTAATACTGACAGAGGCTCCACCACCCCCTCTTCCCGCTTCGCCAAGAGGGTAAGAACTATTGCGCCGCATCTGATATGCAAGTCAATAACAGCAAATCAACTTCTCTTTCTAACTGAACTTGGTTGGATTTTCTGATTCCTGTAACTAGTATCTCAAATATTATTCCATAATGCAACTGATAGATTGACTCGATCTGAAAGAACGAATAGAAGCAGCCGGAATGAAATCTTCGGATTCCCATAGATACTATAAATAGAACGAACGTTATAATTGAAAGTTGTCTGTCGTATTGTAATGTTCTAGCCTAATTATCCCTGACCTTTTGAATCAGGCATTTTCTCCAAGTCCACATTTTATCGAATGTTAACAGGAAAATCCGGCCATAAATATGCAATTCTTTATGAATCGGGACAGCTGAAACTTCTTGATCTGTATACAAGGAAAGAATTGCGAAGGTTCCACTTAAAAAGGCGGCAAAGTTGTTATTAGCGGCTGAGCGTTGTGACCGAAGGAATGCCGCTACTCGGGGTGTCATGGTGCTACAGTAAAGTCTCTTACCAATCATCAAGTTTTTTGAAGAGCAGATTTTATGTAACACCTAGTACTAATGCAAAGTGATCCTTGCAGTCAAATAATCATGTTGTATTCATGGATTCTTTTTATGTATTTGCTCCGTGTGCAGTAAGCCTAGAGGATTTGGAATGTTCTGATGAAACGAAATATTAATACCCCCCCCCCCCCTTCCCAAAGCACGTCTCCTCTTCTCATTTTCTGTGTTAATCACAAAAGCGACTACTCTAATCTTATATCTTAAATAGTCCTCCAGATTCTACTAGTCCTCCAGATTCTATCTTCTACTCTTGACATAAAGCTTCAGAACAAGCTTTATATACCTCCATCATGACAGTCGTCCCGAACGTCGCCAGCGAAAGGAACGTCGTTGTTCTTAAAGCAAAACGTCACAAGATAGACACTTTAGATTATTCAAGTGGTATTCAATATGAATACCCTGAGATATCTCTTTCTACTGATAGCACCCCTTTGGTGAAGCCTACAAAAGAGTCCAAACACATACTTATTCTAGGGGGCGGCGTGAGTGGGCTGTTGATTGCCTGGATGCTCTTAGACGAAGGATACCGTGTCACCATCATTGCTGATGACTGGGCCTGGACTAAGGATTTCGAAAAGTCTCGGATGGCGTCTCAAGTCGCAGGGGCTTTATGGGAATTCCCTCCCGGTGGATGTGGGTTGACTGAGATTGAATCGCCGGGCAAAGGCTGGGCTGCTATTGAGCATTATCGAGAATGGGCTCTGCAGAGCTATGAGTTTTACGAGAAGTATGAGCAAGTGTTCAACACCTATGAAAGGAACGGTGGATCTTTTGGGCTGAAATTCACCAACCTCCACCAGTTCTTTTTGGACGACCTGTCTCAATTGAAGAAGGATGACCCCAATTATGAAGAGGCTCTAAAACTACAGGAGATAGAGAAGAGCCCTCTCAAAAAGGATGTGAAGAAATACAACAGAACGACGGAAGCAAAGAAGTCGGAATGGAATAAACAATTCGACAAAGTCATCGAGCCAAGCTTGAATGGGCAAGAACTCAAGAGCGCATACAGCCATAGAGCGCCCATTGTGAATACAGACAAAGCAATGGCATATCTTATGGCAGTGGTTACAGCCAAAGGAGCAAGCATGGAAACGCGAAAAATCGAAAGCGACATCAGGCATGAGCTTGGCTTACAACTATTGAGAGACCATGGGGCAGATGCCATTGTGAATGCCACTGGTCTCGGTGCCAAGACAGTGGCGGCTGACGACGATGTTTATCCCGTCCGCGGAGCTGTTCGGCGTGTTGAAAACACACACAAAGGTTCATTTAGACATCTAAACGATGCATATTTGGTTCCTGCACAAAAGGATAGCAACCATCATCCTACCAAGACCGTTTTCATTGTCCCTCGCAATGACGACGTTTTATATGTCGGATCAATTGTGCAGCCCAATATCAGTACAAAAAATCTTACTCCAGAGTCACCAGAGGTCCAGATGATGTGGAACAGAGCGGGTTCCTTTGTTAAGAATCTGCTACATGCTGGATTTGTTCCCCAATATGAATTTGCCCAGGGCCTTCGACCTTTTACTAAAAAGAATGTCAAAGTGAGGGCTGATGAAGTGGCAACCTTTCCGCTAATTCATAATTACGGACATGGAGGATCCGGCTGGACGCTAGGTGTTGGTACTGCTCGATGTGCAGTGCTTATTTTGAAGAAGCGCTTGGAAGGAATACCGGCAGCTGTCATTAACGAGGAAATTTATGGATAGGCTGTAACTGATCTGCATACCAATACATAACAACATGTATTATCGGATACTACTAGATATAAAGCGATCAAGATTTGTTAGGCACAAATTAAGAGTGACCTATGCTGCAGAGACAAGATACACGATATCTCGGACGTTTTTTGCCATAACTTGCAATGTTATAACTTAGGGTACCCAGAAATACTACACAGAATTTTGAGATAAAATGGTCTTTTAAACTTCATGAACAATTATAGTTACGTTTTCTCTTGTTGCCACCTTCACAATACTTACTGTTACGTCAATACACATGCAGTAATTGTTACACGCAGAAGTTTCATTTACACTATTTGGGCGGGATTGCTACGCTTATTTCACAAATTCAAATGATAAAAGCCATGGCTAGTACTTTTTACAGATATGTTACTTGAATACATGCTTATATGCTCCTATTCGCTATTGATTTGTGCACAAGTAAAAGCAATGAAACACTTTATCTTGACTAATGAATATATATTATGACATAGTTCTACAAGCTTTTAATAAAAGAAAGAGCAGTTTTCATGTTACCAAAAACGATATGTTAATAATTTTATTCATTCAAGGAGGATAGGTGTATCTTAACAAGTTTCACGAAGTTTCGAGACATTGCATAAGGTCTTGGTAATATATTTGCTGTTGGTACAACTTGGCTATGGATTTGGCGGAGCTGATCTAATCAAATATCACAATATTACCACTCTCTAGCCTTTGATGAACATTATTATATGCTGATATTACTATCCTATTGCCAACTGGAGAGGCTCCAGTAGGTGTCAGTTTTAGATTAGGACATTTCAAGTCAAACTCAGCAAAGTACATTGGCTAGTATCGCTATGTATATGGAAAAGAATTACGATCATAGAAATCTTTTGTACTATCTATCTTCAGACAGGCACACTCTAAGAAACATGACCATTCGCTCTCTCTGGTCCGATCTCTTGCGCGAAGACGGTTTATTTCAAGACTTCTGATGCCCCCTCTCAATTTAGTCCCCTCCACCCACCGATCAACTCCTACCCTTGATAGTGATCCCCTTTTGAAGGTACAATTTATAGGCACTGAGAGTAGTATGAATTTCCTACCTTGCAAGTTCCCGATGAGCAGCATGTAGGGCCATTCCAGCCAATGCCACCGCACTGGCCGTACAGGGCAGAGCAGCTGCCTGTGGGACCGGAAGAGGGTGCCGATGAGGTTGGGGTTCCCGTGTTTCCATTTCCACCATTGGAGACTTGCTGCGATGCGGATCCGCTGCCACTCCAGCTCTCGACGGCGATTACTTGGAAGTTCATCGTACCGAGATTCAAACCAGCCTTAGCCCATGCGTCGAAGTGGTTCTGAATAGTGACAGTGCCGCTGCTCCGTGGTGAGCTTCGGATAGAGATGTATTGGTTGAAGGTTGCCGTGCCCACAATGGAAGGCTCATTGACGCGCTGGTTCTCCCAGATAGCATAGGTACCTCCGTCACTGGTGAGCGTACCCTTTTGCGAGCCACCCGTAGAGATTCCAACGTTAGTCTCCATGACGTAGTACTCGACAAGGGGGTTTGTAGTCCATCCGTAGACGGAAAGGCTGCCAAGACCGCTAGAGACATTGAATGTGCCTGAGTAATTGATAGGACTATGAGATTCACATTATTTGATTAGACTCGTAAATAAATTGGTGTAAGATAAGAGCAAATGGGAATAATAGTATAGAAAATTGATCCACATACAGGTTGCTACCGGGGTTCCAACCTACACCCACAACAAAATCTTCCTGAGTGTTCCAATTAAGATTGAAACCAGTAGTTGACGGTGAGAAATTTACTGTCCCACCGGTGGTATAGTCCTGGTTGTAATTGATAGCTGCGCGACGAGCAAGAGGATGATCAGGCCCAAGGAAGAAGTTATGCGGTCCTCGTGCCTCAACGTTCCTCTCGGCAACGTCCGCAGGAGCCGCGAGTGAGGCCGTGACGGCTGAGAGACCGGCAACAAAGCGAGAGAAGGCAACCATTTTCGTTTATTATCAAGTCTGAATGGCTACAAGGTAAAGGGTTAGTGAGTTAGAAGCACAAGGCGGCCCCATCAGCTTCACGGGAGGCTTATATACTTATTATGAATCAATACAATACGCATTCTCGCAGGTAAAATATTATATATGCCCCTATTCGTTTTACCCAATAATACAGCCTTCGCTGCTTACTGACACATGCATGGGTAGTACTAATTCTGCCACTTCATCAGCCTGAAATCATTTCATCTCCGTTAATCCGGGAAGATAGTAGTATAATTCAGGACTATAGCGCCTTTGGTTAGCCAGGAAAATAGGTATTGAGAGCAAGGTGAGTTATTATTATTATTATTAACAATGTTTGTTTGTTCGCGTTGATCATCAAATCTATGGAGAACATGGGATAACAAAAGCCTTGAAAAGCATAGCATACCATACTGATAGGGCCAATATTTGGGCCAAAGAGCATCGCAGGTTTAAAACAACTGTCTGAGTCTTAGGGTGCAAATTACTTACCGCTTGGGGCAACATATCGAACTTGGCGCGGGGTAAATTCATCTCTACATCTCATTTTTGCCGTGCTGATTAAAATGTAACCTAAACAACGGCTAACCGCCGCTGACAACACATAAACTCCTGTTGGTTAGACGGGGCGAGAATTCTACGTCGCCAGGAGTAGACAGAATAGCCTTACAGTTGGTTAAAAATCATTCCCCTCTCTCACTGAATATTGTTATTATCCTTATAGATGTCGATAACCCTAATATCTATGCTAGCACGCCACCTAGTAGGTAGGCGTTTGCAAAAGTCAATATTGCGGCTTTTTCCCATCTCTACATGTTTTTGCTATATAGTCTACGAGCCTATATACGACACGGCACCTTTTAGTGCCTAGATTGCCATGCAATATTAGCTAGTTTCTAAATAGTAAGCATATATATTGGATTGCATAAAATTTAAAGGCAGTACCATATCTTCTTGATATTCCGGGCGTATTACAATCGATGGGTAAAACACAATGCCCCGCTCTTGTCCAGGTCATTGTTGTCATCAACACATGTTTTCAGGTACTACCGCTGCTACGATAGATCTGCTCAATATGCTAGTATATACATGTACTATGTAATCATGCACCTACCCCATATATTCCAAGAAATTGACATTTCGGAATATTTGTAGTCGTAATGGATCGCCCTGTAGCTCCTTGGTATTAATGTGTGGAGAGCCAAGTCCTTGGTATTTCAAACTAGGTAACACCCCTTCTGCTCGTTGGAGCATATGCAGCCCTAATTCGTTGCGTGGGTGTCTTCACGCGGCGTCATTATACCCGCTACTTTTCTTCTTCACGCAATGTATTTCATGCACACTTTCGCTGTTTTTGAGGAGTGGTATAGTCACACCCTTATAAAAAAACACACCTCGTGCATAGGAGGAGATTTTGAGCTGGAGTAGCGGCTAAGTTGATCCTATTTAACCAGTTTACCCGTTATAGAAAACTGGAACAGATGGCTATTTTCATAAAATGCCTTTTCATATTGTTCTTCTCGGCTAACCCTCTGGCAGCTGACAATGTGATCTCAAGGACTGCACCCTAACTTCTCCAAGCCCACACGCAACTCATGCAATTAGGGCACGCGACCGTTATATACAAGAGACTAAGTTAGAGTCTACCGTCGCATTACTTTTTCGCAACATTAAAGTAACTCTTTACCAACATTGTATTGATTGCATATTATTAAGTGTGAGCAATTGCGCATCGGTTCTTTTAGTTTCACACTGCTACATTGTCCCCCTATGAGCGATAGATCAGCAGAGATTATATGCCTTTTTCGTGTACCTTGGTAGTTTCTGCATTACCGGAAAGAAAAAATCAGATTGAGTGGTATGAGGGACACGCAGAACATGATTCAGGTCCTATCAATTTTAGGCTAATATTTAGATATGCAAGATTTGTCGTGGCTAAGCAACCTAACTTTCATCCCGCCTATGTTGCTATTTTTTTTTTTTTTTTTTTTTTTTTTAAGATGGAAGCTATTACTATTAACAAGCCGCAGAGAAGGGCGGTTCCTGGCTAGAGATGGAGAGAGAGTCTTGTTAAAAAGGAAAGATATTCACGAAAATTGGAATTCATCAAGAGCTTATCAAATTGTTTAAATTTAAAAATAGCGTAACACATAAATAAAAATATTACCCGTTTGTTATTACCTATCGAATTCTATAGAGTTCTTCCAAAGGTGAGCCAGTCATAAAGTTGCTGATCCCATGGGCTATTAATATATTAGAAGTTCTAGAATATCTATCTATATCACACTTGAGACACAAAATAAAGAGCTATATTGGACTAGTCTGGTGTCTGGGGTGTGCAATGTAAATAAAATCTTTTACCGTCGCTATATATTTATAAGTCCTGTCCACAAATCATCTTTGTGTGTTCCTTTATGGCAAAGTTGCTTGTGCTCAATGTGGCAACATTCTCGGCTAAATTCACAGTTACAACAGGACGATAGGGTATAACTGTTAAATACACAAGATATTCTATCCCCTCTGAATTGAACCAGTGCATAACGAATACTACGGAGAATGAGCAATCTCAACTTAAGATCATTCACAAACCCCATGGTAAACTCTGCTTCAAAAGTACAAGATGCATCCCCGTCATAACCTACCTTTTCCATCCATTGTTTTAAGCTTCTGATTCTGCCGAGATATATTTCGTCTAGCAAAGCGTAATCTCTGCTGCAGAGCCCAAGTTTAGCATTCTTTCCAGAATTTTGGTATATCTTCCACAACTCAGTAAAGTTTTGTTGAAAAATTAGCCAGGATGAGTCATTTCGGGATCTCAAACTCCCCATCTTATGTTGTGTAGCACTTTCCGGCTACCCAGTTTCTTGAAACCACTCTCCAATCGTAACGTTGGTACCTTTAGCAGCCTCTCCAGTCACAGCTCACAGCAGTGAATACTCCTGCAATTTGCCTCAGGGACACATCTTTTACCGCGACTTCCAAGTTGAGACCAGCAGACTTTTCTAGATGTTCGAATATTTACCATACGTAATACCCCAAGTCATCCAAGAATACGTATGGGAATGCTCCGTCACCAATTGGTATGCCAAAGTCATACACGCCTGATTCCTGCTTTTTGGGATGCTTAAAGTTCCAGAGCTGCTCAATATACGGCCCAGTACACACAACAGACCATTTCATCAGGCTTTGTGGCAGGGATGACATCCAGCGTTTGACATGACCCTTACCATAGTAGTGGCCGCATCGAAGAGCGCCGTCAAACTTTGTCTCTAGAGCATAATCGTCGAGAGACGACCATACATAGTGCTTAACACGACGTTACACAGCAATTTCGAATATTCGAATACCCCAGTGCAATTCGTTTTTTATTCCCAGAGAGAAACTATTGAGGTTGACAAAAGCGTACTCCACGCCTGTAAAGGCAGAGTGTGGAGCAGTCTCATCAGTAGGCCGGCCGGTCACAAATTGAACATTGGGGACAATGTCCCGAAGTTTATTCGAGTGCTCTGAATTTTCATCACGAGCGAGCACACGAACATGGTATCCATGTCGGCTCAGTCCTGTAGAGATTAGTGGAAGTAGGATGCCCCCTTTTACGGCGAAACTTACCCTGCACAACAGGCACACCTTGTGCGCCGGTTCCCCCAATCTCTAGAATCGTTTTAGTAGTCATGTCGTTCTTATTCATACATGTAAGATATGATGCATCGTTCGATGCCTGCGAGCCACGTTCACTTTATATCTATTGCGTCTAGACAATGATCCTACAAAGGATAACCGAAATGAGAATATTTATATGTCTAGAAATTGTCCAGTAAGATTAGTATCGGGCGTGTCATTGTTTACGAAGTATTGCTAAGTAGGATACAGACATGTATTAAGAAGAGGACAGTGAATTTTGGGATAGCTTATCTGGTATACAGGCAGGCTCATTGAATATCAAATAGCGGGACTTATACGTAGAAGTGTTATAACATTTATGCACTATATTACAGCACTTGCGTACTAAATTACCGTAAGATACTTATTTACACAATTACAGCGCTTTGAGGAGGTTTCTCACCCTACCTTCCGGGTAAGGAAGGAAGCTAGGATTAATAGTTAAGCCGGGCTTCGTCTTGTTGCATAGGATACAAAGAGAACAAGATTTTCTTTACTAGGCGGGAAAAACAATAGGCCTAGAAGTTTGCTATGCAAAACAACCCCTAGCTAACCTATAGCATCAACCTATTGAAGCCTTGCTTACAGTTTAGCCCAACATCCCTAAACCAATTTAAAACTGAATTAGCCTCAATAGTCCTCTGGGGGTCATCTCTTTTTGCCTTTTGATAGTTAAGACATGCTATAGGTGTGGGTCAAGGGAGAAATAAACAGGGATTCTTTGACAGACTGGGCTGGGTCGGACTTTGTCGTCAAGACAAAGGAGTTTATGAATGACTAAGACAGACGATAACGAAGTCATGCATACATACCACGTGGCTCATGATAGGGCTGTTGAACGTGACGAAAGAGCTAAAGGATCTAATAACGCCAAAGAAGAACAAAAATTAGTGCCAACACTCACAGAATTTGACTATATGCATCGTATTGGCGGAAAAAAAAAAATAAAATAAAATAAACTACTATTGCTATGCGTGCAGCTACGCTTTGTATGCTGCTCCTCGAACTACTAGTCCTTATTTATCTGCAGACAGTTTGCGAGCCTGTGGCGAGACTAGGTATATCGCTAAGAGAGGTTGAACACAATGGACATATATCTGGGTCTCCATTAATAGGTTGAGAGCACATTTGTTATATGGACTTCTTTATATGTATTGAAAAACTTTTTTAGACTGAGCTCTGCGCAGATCGTCGACCCCTTTTGGCTATAGCTAACTCGCAATCAGCCAGCTAGCTTCGATCCGAAGAGCGATTGAGAGCCTTGTATAGGATGTATGCGACTACCTAATACCCCACAACTACTCAATCAAAGTAGTATAAACAAGCCAAACAAAACGAATTCACACTGTATGCCATGTTACAATGCAGTATAATAACGAGTACTTTGGAATTTATCTAGTAGAAATATATAAAAGTAAATCCAGGTTTATTAATCAGCTTGAGTGAGGTGTTTAAAGAGGTGTAACAGTTTGAAGATCCAAGTAATCAAGAACAAAGCAGAGAAACTTTTACAAATATCGGGGTTTGGCACGAGTAATGTCTCTGTCCGTGGTAGCCGTAGCCAATTTGACGCCTAAAATAGAAAAGGGTGCCGTGTAAGGAGTACATGTAATGGCCACGAATGGCTGCGTGTATTTCAATGGTGATCAAGTACTATAGCTTGGCATGGGTTAGTCTATGTGCTAGTTAGGCACCTAATCGATAGCCAGCTCGCCCTTTCGCTCTTCGAGCTGTAGCACGCTACTTAGCGAGCTGAACTGTTTACTACCATGTGCTGTATGTCAAGGCATCGCATTACATAGTACAACAGATAAGCAGGGGGCATATATGAAAGTGGCACCATGCGTGAAAAACCATGTGGACCGGCTATCGAGAATTTCGTCCCCCGCATGATAAGGTCATTGTAAAACTCCAGTCAAATCCACGCTGTCTCAAAGTACTAGCATTAGCGAGAGTCTTAGAGAGCATAGTTGATGGAGTAGTGCTGATGGATTTATGGGGTCCAGTCGCTCATAGGTCCAATCTCCAGCTACTCGTGCTAGTCTTGGCAGCCTTCAAGCCTGTGACCCCGTTGGAGCAGCGGGCGGTTTGGTCTATAGCGGGATGGGGCCAGTCTTAAGACGTGCTTCACCCACTAATATACGACGGATGGAAGCCGGAAGCCGTAGATCAATTAGCCACTGCACGCCGACATCGGCTATGCCTGTTTTGAGATGGTTAACTCCGAGGCTGCGCCCGTGGCCGTCGACATCTTGTGAAAATTGCGACCGTCGAGCCATGCTAGACCAACCGTCGCGAGCATCCAGATGCAGCAGTTGAAGTCTCGCCCAACCAACAATCCATCCTACAGATGCTTGGCACAGCTTATGCAGGGGGGATTTGTTTTATTTCCGAGCCCGGAAGCCTCACGAACCACTCTAGCCCAGTTTCCAATCTGCAGCACCGGAAGGCGCTCTGTCAGCCGCAGGTTTCGCAGGTTTCGCCCCGCCCAAAACAGGGGATATCCCCGGAGCTAAATGTCACAAGCAGTGCGCAGCAGAGCATCGCCTCCAGTAATTCGCATTCACATCGACCAGAGCCTGTACTTGGGCGTACCCAGCCTCGGTGGCTATCGCTTTTGGCTGCCTAGCACCGTTCTGGCATTATTTCGCGCAAAAGTTCCAATCCAGGATGCAGAAATGAGGGCCGATGTATCCTTTTGCTGCACGTCTCGCACATCACCAGCACTCTGATTGGGCTCTTGATACGCGGACAATGCGTCCCTTAATATGGAGGGGCTGGATCTTTTTCCCATGATGCCACATGTCTTTCGCATGCTGGGGCAGATTTCTTCCTTTCCATGCTTCTGGAGCCAAATTCTGGAGAAAAAGTGGCCAGGCTGAACCGGTCAAGTTTGGTGGCCAGTCGCATCACCCCTGACTAACGCCTCGCTACCAAGATTCAGGACCTTACACTAGCTGGACAGTCGCGTGCCTCTATAACCGATCTACTGTAAATCCAGGGGTCAATATAGGATACTACTGAAAAAAAAAAAGGCGCGATAAGACAAGTTAAGGGCCATAGCAAGGGTAGGAAATGGCGCCAATAGTGAAATGTCGCGCGCTGGTCTAATCTCGGCTTCCAAATCAGATGTTCTAATGCTGCAATCTTTCCCCACGTAGTGAATGCATATTATTCCTCTTCTCTGCTGATCACTTCCTTCTCCCTTGCATCTCAATTACAGCCTTGTCAGCGATTTTCTCCGAATGGTGGCGCCTCTACCGGGAAAGGGCAAAGGCAAGAACACAAGCAAGAGGCCCGATCGATGGTCCAAAGCCATTAATCGTTGAACCACAAGCGGCAGCAAAAGACACGACAAGTACGCCAAAATGGATAGAGACTTCATGGAACAGTTATGGAGCCAGCGCCATTACGGGACGCCTCTCGCAATCATCTTCATGGTGATGCCCACGATCGCCGTTGCCCTGCGTCTGTACGCGAAGATCACGGCTCGTCAACAGCTTGAACTAAGCGACTTTTTCTCCATTGCTGCATGGGCTAATACAGCAGGCTTGTTCATATCTCTGCTAGTGGCTGTCTATTTACCGGCCTCATATCTGGACAATCCTGATGGCATCGATGTGCCTGTATCCAAGATTACATTCTCTCTCAACCTCTTGTGGGCTGGTGCTTGCTATTCTTGCAAGCTATCGATTCTGTGCCTCTACTATCGCCTCTTGAGCACACCGGCCAGCACTTTCCGTCTAGTAGTCCAGGGCATGTTCATTCTAACGGCCTGTGTCGGTATTGCGAGTTGCCTGGGCTTTCTCTTGATCTTCCGGGATATGTCATGGTGGTGGACAACAGGATTGAGATCTCACCCTGTCCAACTGGCGCAAATGATAAAAATGAACGAAGCCATAGATATTCTGTCGCTTCTCACAGATGTCATCTTGTTCGCGATGCCTTTGCCTGTAATCAGGAAATTGAGCCTCGATAAGCAGAAAAAGCGATTGCTTATTGGTCTCTTCTCACTTGGCTTTTTGTAAGTCACCATTTTTCCTCCGATACCCCGAACGAAAAAGAAAGAATCCCAGGCTAACCCAATTTACTACCCCTCCCAGGACCTGTATCGAGGTTGTCATCCGAATTATAACCACATATGGCTTTGACGGTGCTTTGGATGCCATCCAAGTCCAGTGTCTGTTGATGGGTATTGAGCCAGCGATGGGCATTACACTGTGCTCACTCCCTGTTTTCTTGCGATTGGTTAGTGTCTATGCCTACAAATATAAACAAGATGGATTTTGCTAATCATATGCCGTTCATACAGTTCCGAAAGGGCCACAACCCCTCAAGTGGTCGCAGCTACGCGTCCGGAGATCGTGGCAACTTCTATTCTCTGGGCCCTATGAGTGGCAAACATTCAGCAACCAGAGATCCTGATGGAGCTTTGTTGGATTCAACTGTCGGGAAGCCGCAGCCAGTGCTTGTACAGACAGAAATTACTGTTCACTCTTCTCGTAGCGGGTATAATGACTCTCTCGAATCTCAGGAGGGTTATTGGAAATGATGAATTATAAGGGCGGCTTTCTATTTAATGTTATACCGAATTAATGCAAGACTTATCGAGCAATCGTAACAGCCATGGTCTGTTGTATATTTCCTTATCAATGACTTTTATTATTTAAGCGTTTAACAGCCTAGCTAGTTTATATTCAATTATATAACTCTTCTATTCTATCACTTACTACATCATCTAAATTTCTCCAGGGCCATTATAATTCAGCTTAAATGATGCTGCTACGGAACCTTCGGCAACAGTTAAGAATTTTACTATGAAGTTCCTTCTCTTTCCCAAGAGCCTCGTCTACGTACCTACCCTATACTCTGATATTGTTAGCAAACGCATATTAATGAATCCATCAGTTTAATAAGGTCCACGGCATATTCTTCTTAACTCCAAATTCTTCTTCAATCCAACTTGAGAGAATGGTAAGAGTCTCGTAATCACTCTATATTAGCTTTCCTTTTTACTCTGGATATTTCTTTTTTAATATATCTCGTGGCTCAAAATGGGCCCTAAACTAGTCGCAACAAATTTGGAGTATCAAAAACGCGCTAATCTCCATGGAATCACCATCTTCAGACCCAAACAGTGTAATATTCGAAGTAAACTCATTGCCTTATAAAAAGTGAGTCAAGATGCAGTAAAAATTCTACAACGAGTTGTTTGTATTATTATTAAGATTGCATCAATCGTATGAAGCATATTGACTAGTACACGGACGTGAATCCACACTCAAGCATCTCCTCTCCTCCAAGGCACGGAGTTTATTCATGTGCATAATACAACACATTAATGTAATAGGTAGTTTATAAATCGTATCTTAAGGAACTTATCAGTCCATTCTGCAAATATCACTACTGTTGAAGGTTTTTATGCTACTCATAGAGACAGCCTGGAATTATAATAATCCAAAGCAATCTTTGTCATATGTTGGCAAAATGTGTTGTTTGTAGCTCTAGCATCATCTACAATAAGCAAGGCTTCTACAGTCTGAGAAATTTTAGAATATAGATGCTATAAACTGCATTTTGGGGCACTTACAACGAGCGTGAAGCGCCCGATTCTCAGCTCGTGTGTGCAGATCTTATTCTTACACTCGAGATTATGGCATACTGATTGGAAAGAGCTAAGAGAAAGATAGGAAGAAAGAGGAGAAGGTCGGAGGGTTACTAGACTATTTACTATCATAGTTCATGTACGCTCATTTATATCTCTCTTTAACCTTCACATTCCTGGAAGTCGCTGGGTTCGGTCGGTAACTCAATCTTTATCAGCCCATCAAGCAATTGGGTTATACGCATAATAGGCTTGATCTGCCCGCATTTTTGCAACCAGATTTATTACTTCGGGGGCAAATTGACAGATTTATACTTAGATTACCTCTTTAGCCACTCTAATTGTCGCCTAAGTCAAATTGGCCGCTTCCCTCGTTCATAATACTGATAATATCAGAAGCGCTTGCCGTATTCCTTTACGTCAGCGTTTCTTTGCCAAGCATATTATTATCTTCTTGATTTCAGTTTTTCTTGCATGGTCATGTCAGTGCTATGCCGTGTAAATAGGTATAATGGCCATTCGAAGAGAAGAACAAAAGTGGTGTAGATTGTACTAGAATGAAGTAAAAAATAGCCGACAGAAATATTATTCACACTGTGTGGATTCTTGCCCAATATTGATCAATACGAACCGAGAGAACCCCAGCCAAAGGACCCAAACGCAACTAACAAAAAAAAAAAAAAAAAAAAAAAAGAAAAGAAAAGAAAAGAAAAGAAAAGAAAAAAAGAAAAAAGAAAAAATCCGAATAAAATATTTAATAAACATTTACAACTAAATCCTGGACTAAACATAGATGTTGTAAGTGTTCTATGAGAATAGGGCTGCATTCAGAAAAGGGAGACTTAAGGAATAAAGTAGCCGTAAGTACTTCGTGGACCGAATTTTCTTTACCAGCTAAAAGACACCACTTATTTATATAAATACAGCACTTATTAATTGAATAATATCGCTTAGTAATGAGATATAGCTCTTGTTTACTCTCTTACATTGCTTATGTATTGAATATAGCGCTTATTCATTAAAATACAGTGCTTATCCGCTGTCATACAATACCTAACGTTGCATGTATATTACCTATAGGGTTATACCTGTTTCATTGTTAACCAATCCTTTGGACGACGACACTCTATGATGGATAATCGGTAGGCATAATAGTGCCCTTCTTTATTACTATATCAATAGCATGTATAAAAATGAAGACTGCGATTTTTTAAAGCTCCCTATAGATATACAGTCCCGCTATTACCCAATTCCGAGAAAGTCCGATACAAAGAGAAACCCCTAAGATCCAATATTTGGTAACTAAAGTGCGTAATCATCAACTCTGACCGCATGATAAACCGAGATTAGCGCATCACCTAAGACTTTACGAGAAATTTTCAGGATTTTTGGTCGCCGACTCTTCAATTTCTCTCAGGCCAAGTATGAGAAGTTCCCCAAAACATTGTCAGCAGTGCAACACATTATCGCCTCTGTGCAGTCCATTTTTTTTTTTTTCAGAGCAGAAGCTGTCTAAATCCATAAATAATAATGCCCGTCCCTGATTTTACTTCCAGCGTTGCTGTTCGGCCAAGCGCTTCGCTAAGCGAAGTAACCAGTTTCTTCTGCAATCAGATCAGAGACTTGGGATGGGTATGAGTTTCGGATTTTTGTTTTCTTTATAAAATGAATGGCTGATAAATGCTAGAATAGAGATGAATTGGATGCCCAAACTCACTTTACAGTGGCTCAAAATGGCCAAGATTGGCTAATATTGATTCCGGCGGGCGCAAATGAGCCTATTGGGATGGTGATAGGTTTTAAGTTCCCTAATCACACCGGATGGGTAGGTTTCTTTATAGTTGATAAGCAGCACCAAGGAAGAGGATGGGGTGGGATGTTGTTCAAAGCGATGCTTGACACCTACGACAAAATTGGCATCCGAGTGGTTGGCTTGGATGCTGTAAAGGAGCAAGTTAAAACATACGAAAGACGAGGCTTTGTTGAAGCAGCCAAAATTAGGATTATGACACGCGTACCTGAACAAGAGTTGGAGACCAAGTATGGAGCTGTCCAACTGAACAACGGGTGTAAAGCAGTCGACATTAAAGAAGTTGATGCGGACACAATTGCGGATCTGGATCGCATGCATACTGGGCTTGATCGAGGAGTACTCTGGGCTAAAGCTTTGTTTTCTCGACCTGATGCATTTGGATTTGCTATTATATCTACAACCACTGAAGAATTATCAGGATTTATACTTGTTCGTCGATGCGAACATGGCTACCGATTTGGTCCTCTGTTAGCAGACTCCAACAACCATGCGTCCGCTCTTCTTCAACTAGCCATGTCACATGCAAGCGTTTCAAAATCTTCTGGAAGCTTGATCGCTGAAGTATTTGGCCCAAATGAGAATAGTGTTGATGTCTTTTCACATTTAGGATGGCAATGGGCAGAGATCGATTACCACAGAATGTGGCTTCACGGTCGAGTGCCAGTAGAACAACAACAAGGCGGACGCGGTCAAAAGGGAATGTTTGCTATTTTTGATGCTTCCGAAGGTTGAAGTTACATATATGTAACGGATTATCAATTTTCTCAGCCCGAATACTAAAGTTCAAGAGTCAATTCTTCCCTAGGACTCATTCAACGGTTATTATGTTCATTGACGTTGTAATAATTATCACGATGGTAGATAGCGTGCCGACAGGAATCTCTGACGGTAGAAATCTCGTATTCGCGTTTACCACGGCCATTTCGCTGTTAGCTGAGAAACCCCCCCTCGGTATTAGAAATAGTCTCTATCTTGCGTAAAGCATATACTACCTGGCTTTACAGTCGATTTCAGAGAGACTCTTCAATGTAAGAAGCATGACGTTAAAGTAATTAATTCTAGGCAATTTTAATATAAGCTAACTTTAATTCTAGCTAATTCGGTGTGGAGAAAAGCGCACACAAGTAACGGATGACTGCATACTTACAATTGAATGCGACGCGGATGGCTCTTTTGTGCTATTTTTATATGTATCATTTGCTTGATTTACTAAAACAGAGTATCTTCATCTTTATTTTCACTTCCTTAGCGGGATATTAATTCCCGGCACCCATGACAATGCCAAGAGGCGGATCAAGCTATGTTTACAGTAGTGGTCACGTTAGTGGACAAACATTTTGTGCGATTGCAGTGTTCGCCGGTGGTATGTTTGTAATGGCGATATTCAAGATTTATTAGAAGCTGGCTCTTTTCCTTCTAAATGGTAGCCATATCTTACTGGATTTGTATATTTTGATGGACTAAAATTTAGAATACGTCTTGATAGTAGTAGCATTTCAAATATTAGCCAAATATGTACAGCTTTAACTTATTCCAGATAAAACCAACTAGGTACATAGCTTCCTTGTATGTTGCAGGTAATAGTGCTTCTCCACGGAGTACTGCTTTTGCATATTTTCCTGCGTCAAATCTCCTTCTCTCTTAGGCAGGTAGTGTCAGTTGGTGGAGAACACACGGCTCGCGGTTGATTGTCCCTGTGCCGTAAACTTCAGTTTTAGGTAATCAAATATAGGCAGGTTTTTGCATCTCAAGTAGTATTAAATCCTATATTATGCATTTAATAATAGAGATTCAAAATTTCAGACATAATAACAATCTACATAATAATTATTTTTTTTAAAAAGAAAATTACTATTATTAAAATATTTTATTTATTTATCTTTGATCTCGGTATCTTGTTTGGAGTTAATATTATAACAATGCTCCTTTCCCGTTAATTTTAGTACACCGGTCTTAGCCTTTTGTTATACAATTTTATATCATTCGCTCTGTGCATCATTTGAGCCACTCTGGGGGGCGGGGAAGGGAGGGCGCACGGGAATCACAATTAGAATGCATGTGTTTTCAGAATTGGATGGACAAAGGATCGGTGATTACGTTTTTGATACGGAGTACATGTAGGCATATTTACTTGATAAGTGGTCTGATCACCCATCAGTGTCATCATCGCACAAAATGCTCCGCTGTTTTCGTATCATACGATGCCGCGCCGCGGCTGGAGCCCCTGCTCCATTATTTCGCAACACAGCGTGAGTGCCGCATAGGCTGCCGATGTAATGGCTTGGTCAGCCTCTCCATCCCCCCCCAGCATGGTCTCAATGTAGGCTGCTGCACATGAACAAAAGAGGAACTCGCGCGCGGATGTGGCTCCTCCTGATGTCCGGACGCGCTGCTCCAGCATGGCGACATAGGTCTGGACGGTTCCTTGAAGCTGCCGCCAGCTTGGCCCGCTGACTGCAGAAAAAAACTCCTCTTTCAGCTCGCTTATCAGATCGAGACAAAGAGCCAGAATCGCGTGCCACTGCAGAGTGGCGAAATGGCCTTGACCATGGATGCGCAGAACGGTTAGCGGGTTTGCAGGATAGGATGCACTACTGCTGGTAGCGGCGGTCGTGGCCGCAGATGAGGTCGTATTGGAGGGCAAGACAGGTAGGCCGTCAGCATCAGCAGTGACTTCCTCGAGCCCTGCAGCCGGGGTCTGCGTCACCGTTGCCAAGTCTGGTGAATGATTCGTCAGGAGCAGTGCCGAGATTTCCATGCGCACTTTGCGGGAAAAATAGCACGCTGGGCTGGGCAAAGGATGAGCTGCGAATTTGGCGTGCGGTGCTAGGACAAACGGCAAGGTGAGTGTATCCAAGAGCTTAATCTGGAATTCAGTAGGCTTCTTCTGTAGAGATCGTAGCCTGCGAAGCTCGGTCGAATATACTCCTTTCAGCTCAGCGGCGAGCCGGTGCGTGTCTTCCAAAGCCTTCGCAGCACCAGGAGAGTGCATTATGTGCAGTATTCGAAGACGCAGCCGTTGCGTTCGTGTCAATACCACCAAGAGATTCGTCCTCGTCATGCGGCAGCCGGGTGAATAACTCGTGAAATAAGAGGATAGTGTGGAATCAGCATCGCTAGTACTCGCGTCCTCGTCTGCCAAATCGGATGGCGGCGCACAGTCGTACGTTTCTGGAGAAATGGGAGCTGGCAACTCATGATCAAGACATAGCTGCAAGGATAATTCCAGCATAGTCGCCCACAAGCGCCGGCGAACTTCAATTTCGGTGGCCGGCATATCAGGATCAACTTTAGTAGGGTCCCGGTGTAAACCCAGCTGTATCGCTAAGCGCGTGAGGTCATGATCGCCAGGAGACCACAGTGAGCCAGTTGATGTGGCATTGACTGGGCCGGTATACCGTGATAGCGCCAGTAGACATATGATTTGCGCAGTGTTCAAGTCTGCCCGTGACCCAGCGATTGCTTTACGAGCCAGCCATTGTCTGCCGTATGCAATCCAAGTTTTCGCCTGCTCCCGCCAGTAGATGTTGTCTTGGTTTTGCTCAGAGACAGTCTTGTCAGCAGTGTCCAGTTCAGGGTTGACGAAAGCTCCTAAAGCAATACATATCACAAGCTTGCAGAGGAATAACTCCTCTATTTCAGGGGACCATATTGACGAAGAGCCCGTCCAGAACCGTCTGTAATCGCGAAGAAATGTTGGTACATGCAAGATGCGCAATACCGATTCAAAGGTGGCGAGATATGCATCCAGAAGAATGTCGCATATCCGCTGAGGCGGTAGCAGCTTTTTCACCGCATAATTAGGTAATTCAGGAGTTGCGGTCCAGTTTAGCGACAGGTTGGGCGCTGAGTGCTTTGATGCTCTTGCCTGACGCTCGAGCTTGACAAATCTGTCCATTAGCGGTCTCAATGGCTCATGCTTGGATTGCAGTTGTATAGGCCCCCTCTTATTCCTTAGTCCGTATAGAACAAACTGCAGCCTTTCACATTTATTCATTGCTTCTTCCCAGCAAGTTGCTATTCGCCCTTGAGTGGCGCCGCTCGGGGTCTGCTGTGGTTCTGGGTCAAAAATTGAATTCGCAGAGGACCAAGAAGCATGGTCATCACTTGGCGTCGATAGCTGCCTAGACACTGCAGTCGATGCATCGGAAATGTTTGAAGCACTTGCGTCTGGAAATGAGACTCTTGATGAATGCGAGGTTGCAATTCGAGATTGTGTATCATCAAGGCCCAAGTAAGTAGCGAGATTTGCTCCAACATCATCGCGAAAGTGCGCCGTTGTTGGTTCAAGGGAGAAGAGATCAAGGCGTCCAGAGTTGCCGTCTTGAAAAAGCGGATGTTGCTTGTTTGATTGTATATTTGGTAGTTGGGAAAAGTCGAGCCGTGTGCCGTTGGGGGGACGAAAGTCGCCATTCGGAAAGGGATGGAAGTGGACATTGCTATAGATGCATCTGGTGTTTGAGAGCTTGCTACAAGGACCGCAAGGCGTTGCGCTATCACATCTGATCTTTCTTCGCTGGCATTCGATGCACGCTGGGGCTAAGCGTCGCCGTTTGTGTACTAAACCAGAATCCATATGTAGATGATTGCACGTTGGAGGATGAAGAAACTGGCGTAGCGTAATAATTGATGTACCGCATTGTAAGGGCTAAATCTGATATTTACTCAAGAGTGTCGGGGAGACAGCTGGATATTAGTAGGATCGCAAAGAGTGGGTAAGCTTGAATGCACAGAGCAGAAACAATAGAACAGGAAAGGAAAAGTGTAATAAAAGATACATTTAAAATATAAGTTTGGAAAACTGAAAGAGCTTTACTATACCAGTTTTTCTATAAAATACTCTATATATAATTATTGAATATATACTAAAAGGCTTTGAAAGAGTTTATATATATATATATATATATATATATATAGACTATATATTTTAGTTTTTGTATTATTATATAAAATTACATATACTGCTAATGTAATAAAAATTTTAATTTTAATATATTATATTTCTTAAGAATTCTTTTTATTTTTTACTTTAATATTTTAAGTACCTAGAAATTATTTTATAAAGTAAGCAATCTATAAGGGCATATACTCCGTAGAGCTAATACATATATATGTATTTCATATACTTTAATAAAAAAAATTTTTTTTTAGCAGCAGCGCTAAAGAAGCAAAGGTATAATACTGTTTTACATAACCTTGCATTAACCAGGAAGATCTCTTGCAGCCTAAACCCCTGCTTCTGCTCCTTAAAAACGCAGCTACCGCACTCCTACCTTTGCTGCCGCTAATTGTAGGGGCATATATGTAGCCAGAGTAACAAAATGATTACTAGGTAAGCTCTATAAATTTGAAGATCGCCATATTTAGTTTAGGTAAAGTTTCGTGAGGGCTGTGCAACGCCATGCATCCATGTATTGCAGAGTCTTAATTAGAGATACAAACACTGTTTTGTATTGGAACTGACTTTTCTTTCATTGATAGCCCTTTTTCGAGGCGGGCTTATCAATACATCAAGCAATAGCAGTTAAATTAGAGAGCTGGAGTTTCTGGTCGGCACATATATGCATATATCAAAGATTGGCACGATTGGCATTTACCCGAGGCCGGTAACTGGGTCCCCTGTACTAGCGGGAAAACTAAACGAACCGCAGCCAGAGTCGGACACTGAGCCACGCGTCAGCTACAAGTCCCAGGTGTACATATATCGGCACCTGTGACGGGTAGAGAGGTGATAACGAACTAAGACGGGCTGAGCGACACGCGTAATAACCGCCGTCCATACCGATGTGGCAGCTGACGTGCCTTTCACGGCACAGAGACGTCTAGATCGTCCCATCTACCAAGACGGAAAGCACTGGCACTGGCACTGCTAAAATTGCTGCCAGGACCGGTATACAGCTGGAAGCCCAGTTGAGTTGAAGATAAATATCCTCAACCGCGCTTTTTGATAGTCCGAAGCGGGGAAACAATTGAAAAAGCCGACGCCAGATGGAATAAAAATTAGAAGAAATCTCAGGGAGCTGATCATGTTGAGGCCCAAACGAAGTGTACGGACCTTCATCCGCTTACCAGATTGCAGTACTGAGCGCATAAGGACAGCTTGCCGGTGCCGTTAGGGACCCAGGCAACCGCTCGGTATAACGTCGTCATCTTCAAATGAGGCTACACCATGACGGTTGTAGCGGCTTCTTGGAGCCCCGACTTCATGATCTCATCACACTGGCGTTCAGCATATGCCTATTCCTAGTCGATTTCCCCGCTAGAATATGATACTGACATAATGTTGGTGGTCTTGAAGACGCCGCGCTGGCGCTGACCCTGATAGCTGCTGGGACCACGAGGTTTGGTGTAGACAAAATCACAGCAGACATCTCCTGCGCAATTGTATGTTTCGCCGTATGGACTATAGGCCCAGTGACTCCCGTCGATGAGTTAAGAAACGCTGGAACACCAGTTCAGTTTACGTATTCGTGCGGTAATGACTTCGATCAACTTACCATTGAAGAAGACTCTATATATCTGAACTCCTTGGCCCAGACCCTTCTCGTAGAATTGAACATGAGATAGAAATAGAGTAGTCTTTTGAGGCTAGATGAGAGGCCAAGCGGGTTTGAAGCCCAGATTGCTTTCAAGACCTAGTCCTGACAGACCTGGGGTTGTTGTACCTGTTGCTTCCCGGGAACCTATAGCGCCGTCTATCAGGTTCTTCATCGGATATCTTCGTAATGTTCCTGCGAGAAAAGTTAAAAGGTAAGCAACGCTTGGATCCGTTACCAGAGCTCACTTTACCCACGAATATAGATTCCACCAGAGCATACTGAGATCCGCGGCGCTGTAGTGGCTATTGATTGCTTCAAATATGCGAAGTTGGTTGCTGTCAGCAGCTAAGTTACCATTGGGAATGCTATATTGGTCTAATAGCCTTGCTTTCTATTGACGGATTATAGATGCTGGTCTTTTATTTTAATGCAATCCGGAAGGGCGTTTTCATAGCACATGTTCATGTTAGAAAACGGCGGCAGCTCACCATCGTCCATGATCTGGTATGTCGGACAGACTGCACGCTTGAGGTTTTACAAATCTTTCTATATTCGACGTTTTTATCCCGCTCGCGATCTCATCGTGTCGAACTTAGATTGCGGGGGTGACGATGTGCCGTGCTAAATAATAAAAAAAAGTAGTATTCTTCGCATGCAACATCCATCCTGGCTGCTTGTGCGCCTATGCTCAACGTGATAGTACTCGGTTCCTGCAATTCCTTCCACGTGAGAGCATGAGTATCGAACTGCATCTACTAATTTTACGAGGAAAAGGTAAGAAGCAAGAGACAGGTAGATTTAAAACATGATGTCTAATGGATGGGATTGAAGTGCGCCCAAGTTGAAATGCCGGTAGAGAGAGACCAGCCAGCTAACAAGGGCGATGAAAGTTAATATTGGTGGCACAAAGAATATAATAACACGATTCGATAGGACGAGTAAGGGTTAGTTCTGGGCTAAATGCATTAGCAGGCTGAATTTGCATGCGAAGATCGTTCAATTCAAACGTATATATCCATTCCCCTTATGGCCCAGATTTCGTTTCAACTTTTTAAAACCAATCCTCATTGGACGCAGTGATTTTCTATGCATTCTGTCCAATTTGGAGCTGGCACGGTTGCTTATTGAGATAGCCGTGACCATGCATGCCCCAGCCAGAGCTGCGGTGACAAGACTGAATAGCACCATTGGCCTTGTTACTGGTGAGTTCCAAGAAAACGAGTTCGAGTGCTGAGCGTGAATAAGGCCAATGAGATTGATGAGAGGCAGTAAATGTTAGGTATCAAGAACTTGTTTGCTTGACACCAACGAAAGCGTAAGGGCAAGGTCGTTAGTTGGATTATAAGAGCGTAACTAGTGCAACTACATGTTTACGTGCCAAAAGCCTGAAGCTATCGTTAACTTTATCTAACCTTAGTTGGTAGCATCTGCGCTGAAAGGTATGATAAGAGTCTGCATCCAGGGTTTCGTTTTCGTGGAGTTGCAAAGAGAAGTCTCCCAACCCGCACCACTTTTTCAACTCCGTCTACTCCTGCGTATGAAGCATAGCTATATCTTGCATAGTAATTAAATCTCATTGCGACTAGTAGTGGCTGTGCGCTAAGCAACCTTCACATGTGAAATGCGACGGTATGAGCCGCGATCAACAAATATGCCTAGTTGAGGTTCTCTGCCGAAAACTTTTTAGAAAGTGAATATTATCAGGTCTAACTATGTTAGCTGCCTTCCTGAGGACTTTTCCATATTGGCATGCCTTATGATCAAACATTTTCCCATTCAGGTTCACAAGGATGTATCAAGATAGTAACAGGGTAGGTTTTGACGCGGACAAATCCAAGGCATTCAACGATGTGTGGATTGAAGATTGAATGATCAAGCTGTTTGCGCAACGGGTAAAATTGAGATTTATCTAAGTAATATTTTAGCATACATAGCTGCAGATAACAACAGCAACAGGCCCGTAGCCAGGCCCAAATGCAGCTAGACCTTCTCCGCAACCCCAGGGACAAAGAATTCTTACTGCAGTCGCTTAAAGAAGATGAAAGTCCCTATGCACCTGTTATTGGTAGTTCAAGAGCCTATAATTGATATCCCGGTCTCCTTGGGCGGCTGTCTGCTATCTGGGAGATCGCGTCTTCCAAAGTCCGCTACCACGAGGATTGTTGCAGAAATAATATGTCTAGCAGCAGTATCGATGACTCGCCTTCACAGCGCCGATTCGCATCACCAGCGACACGTACAGCCAACATGAGATAGCCGCGGCGGCACGCTTTCTAGGCCCTTGCTGGGAAAGCTAGAAAATGTGTAAACCATCTTCCGCATCTGTTAGGCCTAGTGATGGATAGCACAAACTGGCCATTCTATTTGTGATCTTCATTTTTCCCCTGATTCCTGCCACATATATGATATGATTGCCCATTGGGCTAGAAGGACGGAGAGTCACTCGCATATATCCGTACAAACTTGCAGAAATACAAGTGACCACGCGTCCACTCATCGGCACCGTCAGAGATCGGCGAGAGCCAGCGATCTTGCATGAGCTTTTATTAACGTAAAAGTCACGTCGCCAAAGCTTTCAACACCGGCAAAGCCATGCCTCGCTGACGGGTTACACGGGCTGTCCTTTGCGAGTGCACCTTGGATACTACTTGAAGTCTTATTGGGCTAGGATTGTCCGTAAGGTGACATAATAAATATGTCAAAAGAACGCCATAAGATGGTATAAAAGTATTAGGTATTTCTATCCCTCATCATCTGTAGAGATCACATAGAATACAGGGAGGTCTGTGCCGGGACGTATAGATAGCTAGAACACAATCTTTAAGAAACAATGGCTCTTTTGGCAAGAGCCTAGAATAGTGGCGTTAGGGGCTAATAGGGGTAAAAATTTACTGGTTGTTTCATACGCTTACAGCACCTGGTCTTTATCAGCCCATGGCGGGCCTAACTTCTGGTTCTAGTGGGGCGGCTTTGTCTATAAGCTTAGGAAGTGTCGATACAGGGATTTTTTCCCCTGCAGAACAATACCATGCCGCCGTAAAAACCTCGCTCTTTAAGTAATGAGGCGTTGACCACCATATGAAACAGTTTCTTGACATAATTTCATTCTATAAATTCAATAAATGACTGGAGAACAAGGCGACTTCATGAAAACTTATGTATTCCATTGGTTATTCCCTGAATAGAGTTTGTATATATGCTAATCTACTCATAATATCTTTCCAACACTCTACAATTCTAGGAAACTTTACCCTTTTTATGAAAGATTATGCCCGGACTTTTATGTCAAAAGTATTCAACCTTCGGACAATTCTTTTCCCATATATTTTTCTTTACAAGATTAACTTCAGGAGATTGCGGAGCGTGTTTCTATTAGTTAAACAACTATTCCTTTATATGTCCAGGTGAAGTGCTTTTTTTCATCGCACACCAACGAACTTCATTAGTCAATATATATTCATGTATAACGACAATTTTTAAAATAATATTAATATACCACGCAAGAACTTATTAATAAAGACCACAGCTAGGAAAGCAGACTTGTCACTATATGACAAAATGCTAGATTGCTTGAGTCTCACGTTTGGTACGCTTTATAACTCACTGTGATCTTATCATATTATCTCTCTCCAGACACCCTCTGAAAATATTTAACTACTCTAACTTAATCATATATCATTAAGCAAATGGTAGAAAGTATTGATATATATAACCAATTAACCGATTTCTTTGATGAGGAACGCAGGGGCTTTAGTGGCTGCCTTATCTGTGTACAGGAAATGCGTAGGAAGATAAACAAAGTGCTATAAAACCCCGCATCAGCAACAGAACAAACTATGTCTGTTTTGTTGTTAGAGAAGTTGGGAAATGTGCCGCCGTTTTGGGCGGTTTGAGTGTATCCAAAGAGGACCACGCCCTTTATCTGGTTCTGTACAGTGGAGCTTAATCTAGCAAAGAAGCCAGATGTCATGATACTAATGGTTAAATAAAATATGGTGTTAGAAGCGTAAATACCTGTAACCGCTAGCAACGAATTGGGACGTTTTGAGTACATATAGCATACGTAGCTGGCCGCACTACTGTGTAGCGCTATGCCAAAGCTATTATAAATCGAGGATTCCTGCTATTCGAGCATATTCATCTATCCACACGGCTACACAGCACACAATCAGAGGCCTTCCATATTGCTCCGTCTTTTCAACTAAAATAGTAATTATATTAAAAGCTTATAAATGCCACGAATACCTCCTGCGATGAATATTTAAAGTATCTTATTTGCAGTTCAGAAGTAGTTATATACCGTCGGAAATTTTTCCAAAAAAGATATATGCTTTCGGTACATATCTACGCCGAATCGACTGTGTTGTGCCGCAAGTGGATGCGATGCGCATTCATGTAGCATTGCTGATTTTGGTGTTCTGGGGGTCCCGGACGTAGCCTGTAGGACCGAGGTCCATAGCCGAAGGCCAATCAGAAACTCTCTCCGTCTAAATCCCTTCACCAGCTGATGATCAACAAGGGACGCTCAATAGTAACGTTGCTGGTGATGCGACCCCGATCAAAGATTGTTTACAGTTAATTGTAAGTTTTAGTTAGTCAATTCACTAACCCTTGTGCTACGATCATCTCCTGATCCTACTCAAATTGTGCAGTTAACGGCGGCTGCATCGACCGATGTCCCAGCGCCAGCATGGAGCCAAAGGGTATTTCTCACCTCCCAAATACAGCTAATTGATCGTTTCCATTTTGCCAACTAGCCAAGTAGGCAATGAAGCTGACTCGGGATTATTATTTCTCATGCACTGCAATGCATATTGAGGTGGCTAGAGCGGGGTTCACGCGGGGTACGGGGAACCGCAGTGCGCTATTGAGACTGTTCCGCCAGCGGCAGCTAAAAGCCGGCATCTCCTTTTCCATACGGAAACATGGGCCAAACTCCGGGTGCGCTGGGCAACTTGGGTATCGTTTTGTGTGCAGATAATTTGCTGAGATGTATGCTAGAGGGGATTGGCTGTGGATAGAAGACGGCCGTAAACGTGAACATATCTATCTACTTCATATCGCCGCTATATTTCTTGAGCCATCCGATGTCAGAGCTCGTATTGCATTGGCGTCAAAAAGATGTACAAAGTTGCTACTGCTACCACTGGCGCATGACTGACAGCCAATTATGGAGGATCGGCCCATTTGATTGCGTCCTCTGTCCGCCCGTTCCCATAACTAACCCCTACTGTGGTTTACTGCCGATCCGGGAGTTATTGCCGATCTTCAACTGCTTAAAGTTTTGCGAAATATAAGCGAAAACAGGCTTTCGAACGTTATAGAAAAGGAAACGAACAACAATTGTTGCAGATGGTTAGACCGATTTATGTACTGTTTATAAATGGAGCATTTTGCCGCAACGACAAGCTACTAGATAATCGAGGTACATTCTGATTTGCTGATTGTTTTTTCATCAAAGTCAACCTTAGTCCCAAGAAATCAAGAGCATAGAATGGAGCAGGACGAAATGCCGTTAAGAGCTCGAGTATATTGTTGCGGAAGAAATTAGCATGCGGAAAAATGTGCTGCAGACGGAAAGCTGGAAATGCGCAAGGGGTCGTGCCAACAGAAGTCCATCCAAGTATTTACAACAGAATTGACGGAACCATAAATCCCGTGTGACTCGGTTCAATGCTCGGCGAGATAGCAAATAGAGGTGCATTGTGGCCATAGACCCCATACAACTCTATAAGAAGCTTATGAAAATAATCCTAACCTTAATTACTGATTCATAGACATCAGCTCAGACATATCACCGCAGCTGTAATTCGGCTAGCCTGTTCAAGCTCACTCGAAAGCGCTGTCAGCTCTCAATTAGTACTATGTCTGAGCTAACTAGGTAAGGCGTGCATCTCATGAGCAGCCTCTTTGCAACTAGCGTACGGAAAAGTGTGCCCCTGATGTTATAGACGAAATCTATAGGGAACCAGATAATAATGCGCTCCATAGATGTCCGCAGATATTTTCGGACCGATCTCACGTACTTCAACCTTTGCTAGCTTGGACATCGGCTTCTTCTCGGAATATGCACCCCTCTCACAAAGTACATGCATAGTCCATCCAGAGCTTCGTAAGAAATCAGGTGATCAGTTGGGTACTATTAGCCAGAGGAAACGTATAAAAGGTTTGATTGTGGCTCCTCGACGTGAAACTCAGACCTGCAGGTCTATACTTTGTCACTCATACTCATAATGCTGCCAAAGTTGAACCTGGTTCGGCGTCTCGGGCTTGGTGCCCTTGCGGCCACAGCCTTGTCTTCTCTCTCCAGTGCTGCTCCCGCCAATATCGCTATCCGGTCTCTAGAGGAGCGTGCTTCTTCTGCAGATCGCCTTGTCTTTTGCCATTTCATGGTTGGTAGTCGTTAGTAAACCATCCGTAACTGGACTAACCCAATTACTTATTGTAGATTGGCATCGTCGGTGATCGTGGCAGCTCATCTGACTATGATGATGATATGCAACGTGCTAAAGCCGCTGGAATTGACGCCTTTGCTTTGAACATTGGTGTTGACGGTTATACTGACCAGCAGCTCGGATTTGCTTATGACTCTGCCAACAGAAACGGCATGAAGGTCTTTATCTCTTTCGACTTTAACTGGTGGAGTCCTGGCAATGCTGCTGGAGTTGGACAAAAAATTGCCCAGTACGCAAATTTACCAGCCCAGCTATATGTTGACAATCGCGTGTTTGCTTCTTCCTTTGCGGGTGATGGTCTTGATGTCAACGCGTTGCGTTCGGCTGCCGGGTCCAACGTGTACTTCGTGCCCAACTTCCACCCCGGCCAGTCCTCCACTTCAAATATTGATGGTGCCCTCAATTGGATGGTAGGAAATGCATTCTTTTTGACGTCAAAATAGCATAAAAGCAATGCTAATGATCCTACAGGCATGGGATAATGACGGAAACAACAAGGCCCCCAAGCCCGGCCAAAATGTCACCGTGGCCGATGGCGACAACGCCTACAAGAGCTGGTTGGGCAGCAAGCCCTATCTTGCTCCAATTTCTCCAGAGTTCTTCACGCACTTTGGCCCCGAAGTGTCATTCAGTAAGAACTGGGTGTTCCCGAGCGGCGCCTTGATCTACAACCGATGGCAGCAGATCTTACAGCAAGGTTTCCCAATGGTTGAGATTATCACGTGGAACGACTATGGCGAATCGCATTACGTCGGGCCGCTAAAGTCAAAACACTATGATGATGGAAATTCGAAATGGACGAATGATATGCCTCATGATGGATTCCTCGATCTCTCAAAGCCTTTTATTGCTGCATACAAGAACAAAGATACCGATGTCTCAAAATACATCCAGAACGAGGAGCTGGTTTACTGGTATCGCCGTAATCTCAAGGGGTTAAACTGTGATGCAACGGACACTACCTATAATCGCCCAGCTAACAACGCGAGCGGCAATTATTTTGAAGGTCGGCCTGATGGCTGGGAGACAATGGATGACGCTGTTTATGTCGCCGCCTTCCTCAAGTCTGCTGGCACTGTCACCGTCACTTCTGGCGGTACTACCCAATCATTCCAAGGAAATGCCGGTGCAAATATATTCCAGGTTCCAGCTAGCCTTGGCCAACAGAAGTTTTCTCTGACACGAAATGGCCAAACTGTCTTCAGTGGCGTGTCTCTTATGGATATTACCGATGTCTGCGCCTGCGGCATATACAACTTCAACACATACGTCGGCACTGTTCCTGCAGGATTTGATGACCCTCTACAAGGAGATGGTCTTGCATCTCTCACCATTGGCCTGCATGTAACAACTTGCCAAGCTAGGCCCTCTCTAGGAACCAACCCCCCTGTTACATCAGGTCCTGTGACTTCGATTCCAGTTTCCTCGACTCAGGTTTCTTCGCCTCCGGTTTCTTCTACCCGCGTATCGTCCCCTCCGGTGTCTCCTCCTCCTTCAACTTCTCGTTCCAGCTCTTCTACTCCTCCAGTCAGCACACCACCACCTGGTCAAATCTGTGTTGCCGGAACCGTCGCTGATGGTGAATCTGGTAACTATATTGGTTTGTGTAACTTCAGTTGCAAGTAAGCGTTTTGCGCCCTCTTTTCTAGCTTCGTAGCTAACCCTCACAGCTATGGCTACTGCCCCCCTGGGCCATGTAAATGCACTGCATATGGTTCTCCTATTTCTCCCCCCGCAACGAATGGTCGCAACGGCTGCCCTCTGTCTGGAGAAGGCGACGGATATTTGGGTCTCTGCAGCTTCAGCTGTAACCACGGCTACTGCCCGCCAACGGCTTGTCAATATTGCTAGGTATTGATTGAACTTTCACAAATAGGCATGGCATATTAAGTTAGTGCCAGCTACGCATAGGCCATAAATACATCATGGTTTGTGAGGTGCTTAAAGCGTCTATATATTGCTAGCACAGCTTGACTATATTTCGTAATTGTCAGAAGAATGTGTGAAGCTGATATTTCCATACCCATGCTGTAGTGTAAATTTAAGATGAGAGGCGACAATTCTCATACTAAGTTGCACAGCAGCCGCCGTAGAACACCCATAATCCAGAGGATTGCAAGTAGTCGTTACGTGTATATAAGAAACTCATTATGTTCACTAAGATCGAGAAGTATCTACAAAGGCAATGGCCCAATTCATCTTAGTCAGGTTAAGCCTTGTGTTCTTCACTACGCAGAAAAGGGTGCTTCGTAGAACCGTTCCATGTTGGTTTCTGTCTTTGCTATGTCACACTTTTATAGCTTAATATAAACTATATATTATTTTGGATCATCAGTCAACGCCACAACTTTCCATAATACCTTGTTCCTATTTATCTATTTTAGAAGTTGTTTCACATATTGAAGTAGAACAGAATTATATTTTCTTAGTTGTTCTTGGGAGAAGGGCTTGTTCTAGACACACATATATAGAACAATACTCCAACTGAAGTGAAAGCTTCTAAGTGCCAGTTCTTTCTCATACGCGTTATTACAACATTTCCACTAAAAATATATTCTAGATCTGCATAAAATATAATACAGATTAATGTAAGCTTTTATTGTATTAAATAATGTATTTTCATGGCTATCGTAATTTTTTACGATGTTGGATGGTAGTTCTCCATAACCAAGTCCTCCTTTGATAAACTCTCTGCCAAGAACCAACTCTCGTTCTGCAACAAGGTTATCAACTGGTCGCGGCCAGTTGATGCAAAGGTGTAATTATCCGTTTTGAAAGAAGCCTCAACGATATACTCGATTCCAGTGCCGCTCGAGTTTTCTATTGGCCAGACCTCAATGTCGAGTTCAACGCCATTCCATGTGCCAATCGAGCGCTTGGTAAGAACAGGGCCGTAAATGACACCACTTTCAAGCAAATCAGTGCCCCAATTGTCAGATACCCAGTCATTGAACATGCTTGGCGCGTTTGATTCCAACATGCTACGTGAATCATTCTCATCTGGGTCATCCGTGCCGCTGTAGCCCTTTGAGGAAGCTGTGTAATCTCGTTGGATGGAAAGAGTTTGTGAAGTGTAGAGCCAATCAATCTGTGCATTATAGTTTCCCTGGCCAGAGTTCCAACCATAGCTGAAAGCCGTATTTAGGGCGCCATTAATATCTCCGTTGTTGACTGGAAGACGCCACTTGTACGTGAGATCAAACCCGCTTTCATTCTCAATGTTCCGAATACGGCAACTCCAGCCATTATTGTAAAGATCTTCTGAAACAGTGTCGATATACTGTACATTAATCTTCGTTACCGTTGTTGGCATCGCAAATGTGGAAAGAACCGTAGGAGTAAGCTTGAAGTCGGAGCCAAGGACCACGGTAGGATCAAGTAGCAAATGGACTTCATAGTCAGGGACCATGGGACCATCAGCCGCCAGTACTATAGGCAAGATAACGGCAGCAGATACGACCTTAACTAATAAGTTCTTCATGGCTAATGCGGTGAGTTATGAGTCTTAGAAACGGTTGAAAATGGCACGAATATATTCCTCTTCATTTTGGCGAGTCTAGTAGGCTATTTATCTTGGATTCCTACTCTGGCAAAAAGCTCTATTGAGATCCATTTCCCCTCTCTATCTTTCTGAAGATGTGGACATAAACAATGCATTTTTTTTTCTCAATTGAGACAAGTTGTCGTTAGAAAAGATATTACCTTTGTCGCTTTTTTCGTCACCGAGTTTAAGCGATTCGAGTGCCCACGTGCTTGCTTCTACATACCTTATTGCAGCAAAATTTATAGCGCAATATATGTATCTATGGGACTTATTTTTAGCTTGCCACTTTTTTATAACTAGGCACGCGATGCATGCAATGGTAACACTTCCTGGCTCGTCGATATATAGGAAAAGGAAATTTGATAGAAATATATATGCCAAATATGAATGTGAATCTATTTGAGACACTGGACTTTTCTCCTTCTCAGTGGAATATGGAAGTTGAAGCTCGCGATTTGCAGCAGTTATAGTAGTGTATCCAGCAGTGGATATCGTCTAGGTAGTACTAGGTTACGCCTGGATTTCGTAGCAGAAAAGCGCAATCCTTAGCTCGTGTTGATCGCATTATGACACTTATTATAATCATTGATTTCCCAAAGAACGACTGTCGGTGAGCACAAACAGCAGTAGCGAATTTATTTATATGAGCAAAGTTGTGCCGTAATTGCCGGGCAGCTGTTGCTACGCCACTTTTCTATCAAAGACCCTGTACGTGGTGGGCGTCTTAAGTCATAATCTATGCGGGTTCTCGTAATATTCGTAAGCCAATTGGTACAGCTATATGTCGTCTAAAGGGGGAGCTTCGTGGGGGTATCTAAAATTGTTAACAAGAAGAGCTTCGTGAGGAAAACATGACAACTTCAAATAGCTATTCGCCACGTACTTAAAACACCTCCCAGTTTTATGTTATCTCTGGTATGACTGAAAAGTCTACATTGGCTAATCCAAAATCATTATGCATGTACAGCTCATTAAACCTACTTTTAGTATAATACGTTGCTGCTTTACGGGTATAAAATTTTAGAGAAAAGATCTGGTGTCGAAATCTCTCCCACATTCTTTACGTGGGCGCTTACAGTGTGCCTGCCGATGCCCCAGTCCCTGAGCCTAGAGGAGACCCACCTGGATCTACGATTACTTTCCAGGGCAGCGCCATATACTCACTGGCCTCTAAACTCTCACAACAGGTAAAATTAGCAATATATATTACGCAAACTGTAGCTGAAATAATCCCGTTTGTTCTAATAATTGTTAGCTCAGCTATAGACCATAAGCCAAACCTCAAAGGATCCAAGACACGGCTCTAAATCTGTCTCAAGAAATGGGATATTTTACAGTTTGGTTGTATAGATTTCAGTATTTTGTAATATTATCCAAAATTCGACCGAATTAGGCATGATTGGCCACCACAGATAACCCAATATTTGTAATATAGCCTCCCATGCACACATGCCTAAATGATGATACGCACGACGCCGTAATACGTCGTCACAGCGAGATTTGAAGCAGCAAGATGTAGCACTCGAAATTTTGTGTGGGGTAAAATTCCACTAAACATAGAGTCGCCATGGACCTCAACCTCCATTCTTAGATGAGAAGCCACTCTTAAAGCTCGAAATTCTTTTCTGTCCGGAGCTGTATTTGGCATGGTCAAGACTTTCACCAACAGATTTATTAAAGATATTATTATGTCTTTTTTTTTTTTTTTTTTTTGCTGAAGGAAAGTAAAACCCCAGTGGCTAGAAACACTAGGTTTAATTACACCTGCTTATAACAAAAAAAAAAAAAAAAAAAAAAAAGCAATCGGGGGGTGTTAGCGATCTCAACACACATCATTTACCTGTTAAATAGCGCTCATAGGGATGCTCAAGACATATCATCTTCTTAATTTGCATGTCCTACATGGTAGTATTAAAATTACAGATTAATTGTGATATATAAGGCGCAAAAGGCCCCGCCTACCCCCAATCCAATTCCAAGTCCATCACTACGTGTACTATTACACAATATTCCACCTTTACATTCGACATTCTCAATAAGATGAAGTAGGTACCTCACGCCGCTAATTTGGATCGCCGCTTTTGCTTCTGCTGCGTCCGTCCGCGGCGATTAAAACGCGATGCATGGCGCCGCTGTTATCTGGTAGCCAGCAGAGGGATCTTAGCGTAATTAACACGGCACATAGTTATGCATTTTGTAAGAACACTGTGTGCTATTGAAAGCGTTGGACGAGTGGGAGAGAGGTGGTTAGGTTTAATGAGCTCGCAATACTATACAGCAATAAACTTGCATGCATATTGCAATGCTGCTTACGCTATTTTGTGACCAAATGAATGGGTGGCAATAGAAAAAAATATTGAAATTGGAGCTGTAAGACGAAATACTTCGGCCTCCGAAAATAGTTCTTGGCCTTCAACGCTCTGGGTTAATCAGTTCAGCTGAGCCATTGGGTGATCCTCATGACGCGTAACCCCTAGCCAGATACCGTTACGGCCAATGACTCAACGCTAGCTCAGTTGTTGCGGATTCCCTATTGGAGGACCTACTTTGCGAGTTTACATGTTGAAGATTAACAAGCTAAGGGAATGGACAATTTTGCCAACGCGAACGCAATATTCAATTATACGATTACTCCTAACTCTAGGTAATTGCGCTCAATACTCAATGGTCTCTGTCGCCTGGCCTCCGAACGCGGATAATCGAGCTATATGGGCAAGGCGTGTTGATCTGTTACGTATCGATAAAGTTTGACGGAACATGATCAAGTATATGCTATATTTCCAAGCTCAAGCCCCTGTCTTGTATGAAGTAGAATACCCTATATTCACGGTTACTCGTTGAGGCAAAGAGTATAGCCTGCATCATGAAACGCGCTGTCGGATCTTTAGATAAACGCAAGAGAGTCTCCCGCTGCGAGGCTTGCGCGAAGAGGCGCATAAAGGTCGGTTCCCTGGCTCTATCTCCTTTTTGTTCGCGAAATTAATACCATTAGTATTGATAGTGTCAAGGAGGGTTTCCTTGCGAATATTGCAGTCGCTCCAACAAAACTTGCAGCCCACAAGCAGTAGCGTCATCCTCTAGTCTTAGTGTACAGTTTGTCGCATACGCGCCACCACAACGAAAAGGAGCAACTGCTATCACATTACCAACACAAGTACGATCTTACAATAGCGATTTATATCTGAATGGCTTCTCGGAATTTCTTCGTCGGTGCCAGTTCACCAAGGATTTCATCCACATAGGGAGAGATCTGCTGCCATTGATGCACACCTCGCCAGCGCTGCGAGACTTAGGTATCGCAATCGGAGCACTAGATGCCAGTAGACGCGCTTCAACTAGAACATCTCTTGAGCAGGAAAGGCCGCAATATGTTGCATACCGTTCGTATAGTCGCTCATTACAGTCTCTTCAACTGCAGCTGCAGACAAAGGATGCCGCTACGAGCCAGGACGTAGCATGGAGCACTTTTCTACTTGGACTATTTGAGGTGAGATAGCAATGAAGTATACGTTATCGGTATTACTGACACAGCTAAGTTAATGGCTGAGCCTTCTGGTGACGGTTGGGCGAAGCACATGTTCTATGGCACATCAAAAGTTCTGCAGCTTGCTGGCCCAGATGCTCACCAGTCGACACTGCAGGAAAGACTGGTTAATGCATTTCGGGTGCTTGAAGCAAACAGAGTAATTTTGTACGGAGATAACACATTTTTATCCGAGGGCAAGTGGAGCTTGAATAACTGGGCCAGAACCGAGCAAGTTGAAATTCCAGATCCCATGACGGAAATTACGGAGCTGATGATTCAAACGTCAAGATTCAGCAAACAGTGAGCTATAAATTGTTTCATATAGTTGAGATTGAGCTAAATATTGATAGGCTTTTCGATACCATTGAGGGCATTCCCGCGGAGAGAAGGTCTCACAGCTCTGCTGTCAAAGCTCTAGCTCGTGAAGGAACCGCACTAGATCACAAAATCACCATTTGGAACAATGGTGGCCTCTTACATTCAGCAGCTGCAGATCCTTTTACCCAGATCTCATTCGCATACTATTATGCTCTTCAGCTCTTCCACTGCAGAAATTTTACTTATTATTCGTGTTGGGAGACTGGAACGGTTCCTGAATTAAGCCTGCATGAATCAAGCGCGTATGTCGCGGCAATTATAAGCATATGCGAAAAAGTCACCCAGGGTTCTAATATATCTGGCGTTATCCTCTTGTTTCCATTACGGATGGCAGGAGCACATGCCGAAGTTGGGCAGAGAAATAAGATCCTAAAGATCCTCCAACAAATTTATAATAGTGGCTTTGTAGTGGCAGAAAAAATCACGATAGATTTATGTGATTTCTGGGCATATAAGGACTTGGAAGTTTCGACTGAGATAAGTACTTGAATAGTTTATTATATAGATATACTCAAGATATAGAGTACATGAAGAGAAGGGGAAAATAGAGCACAGATAAAAGTCTCTCTAGCCGACGCACGTTACCATTGGCCCACTTTAACCATGTAAAATGGCTCTGAGACCATTCATTCTTGGCAGGTAACTTAATTTCCAGTGTGAATCTGGATGTTAAAAAAGTCGGTAACGACTCGGGTACGCCTACCAGGCGAGAAATAGTCATACCCGACAATGACATTGCAATTGTTTACATAGACTGTCACTGGAATAACACCTTGATACATGATATCCCACTAATCAACGTATTAGCCTACTATGGCATATCACTATCGCAAGAAAATACTTACAGATGCCACATCGCCGTTAAACTGCCTTGTGACAAGCCCCCCAAAGACTGCGTCGGCCTTTACAAGGAAATCTTGTTCAAAAATAGGATAGTTGGAATTGACGTAACCTTGCCAAACGTAAGGAGTCGTTCCGTTATAGACGGTTAGGATGTTATCCACCAGGCCATCGCCAGTAACGTTTGCATAATTGAACACCGATGAAGCGGGAGCATCATCGTATGCCTCATTAACGCGAACTATGCCTTTAGCAGGGGAATTGTCAATGTATCCAGTCATGATGTGAGAGAGTGTCTCATCCCTAAATCTTCCATTAGCTGTGAAAGAGCTCGAATAGTCTAGGGACTAACCATTTGTGCTGAACAAAGTTTGTTGTGAACTCGGGCTGTACCAACGGCGGCTTTGGCTGCTTGAAGCCGGATGAGTACTCGATCATTGATGGCGGAAATGCAGCACATTTTGGGGTGCTGGCTGCGGCGAGAGCTACAAGAGTAGCAGCGGCGAGAATCTTGCCCAAACGCATCTTTATATGTATGAAAAGAGATATCAATTAATGTCCTTCAGCAGTATGAATAGTAATTGTAGAGCTGGCTATTGAGTTGTCGATGGCTCTCTCAAGAAACATTGAATGACAGGCCAGAGCTACTTTATATACTAATTTCTGTCAAATCACGTACGCAATCTTTCTTGGTGTAATATTAATTACTATAGCATTGGACATTCTATCTAATTTCTTTAGAGCGTTCAAATACTGCTTCTTCTGGACACGAAATGGGGTACAAGTCCGCTCAGCCGCGTAACAGTTCGCAAACCCAGCCCCAATGTGGGTCATAGGTGTGAAAAGCGTTCAATTACTTCCCAATTAGGTAAGGGTGGGGCTTTCTGAAGACGTTGAAAAGCACGGAGTATTGTTGGATGTCAGGTATTATCGCGGAAAATGAATAATTATAGCATATGAAGTAAATCTTGTATGAGCTAAAAATACTGATGACGTATATTTTAAAAGTTACAGACCAAAAAAAAAAAAAAAAAAAAGAGCCATGTTGCTGCCAGTGCTAAGTAATAGGACATACACTTACAGTGGTGCGAGAGAGGCATACGTACGTTAGTTCTTTCTAGCCAGACTGCCCAGGCATGTAGTACGGCAAATGGGTATACCTGATGTAAGACAGAGTTTTTAGCAAAAAAGAAACATAAAAATAAACCAGGAGTGGTATAATAATATGCTTTTGTGTTATATTGAACCCATGAGTACCATTCGCGAGTATCTGAGAAATATTCGTACCAGCACTAGTATACTAGGGAAATGGAGTTTGGCAATTTCATTCGATAACCGCGTTGAGCAGAGAGCGCCGCTGTTTTGTTATAAAAATATTTCCAAGTCTACTAGCTATAGAGCCGTTATTAGTTGAACATTTTAGCATGATTTAGAGAGTTTTTATGGTCTACGCTTCACATATTGTTTACCTATTCACAAAGCCGACTATATATATACAGTTGATTGCGAGGTCATATATGGCTAGATACATACTTCCACGTGGACTATGGCAGCGGCCAAATTACGAAGGATGAGTAGCAATGGCTTTATATACTGAAATATAATTTGTAGTGCGGTGGATACAATATTAACAAGAATAACGGAAAAGGGAGTTCCCACTGTTAGCTAAGAGCAAGAGCTTCCGATAGCAGTATCTCCCTCGACTCTCTTATCGCCAATGGTAGAGCTACTACTAGAGCCTCACTCGAAGATATCGTTCTGGGGACCAGGAGTCCAGCCCATGTTGGTACCGTAGGCGGGAGAAGCGCCATTAGGAACCTGGACATTGTTACCAGAGGCCTGGTTCCATGCAATCATTTGCTTAGCACCCGGCAGGCACTTGGATGCGTCGTTTCCGCAATAAACAGGGGGCTGAGCCTGAGCAACCTTCTTGGTGGAAGTCGTGCCGGTGACATGGCATCGGTAGTTAGCCATGTACATGTTGGGCTGACCACAACCATTAGGGACCCAGAGCCAAGCGCAGTAGCAACCGCCCTCGGGGCACTCAGGGAGATCCTGAGGGACCTCGTAGGTAGCAATACGCTTCCAGGGAGTGCTGATATCGAATTAGTAAACTTCTTTCTCATTTTTCTTGTACAAACACTTACTGCTCAAGGACAGAGAAGACAACAAGATTCTCCATGGTCACCTGGGAGATGTCTGAGTTGTAAGAAATGGCCCAAGCAGTGCCGGCAGCCATAGTCTGGTTTTGGGTGTGCATAGCACCATCATCCTGAATGCAATCAGGAGGGTTGCCAGGGCCAGACCAGTTCTCGGGGTGGTCGTTTCCATCGGGCCACTCTCCAGCGAACTGTCCGTTGAAAGACAGGCTAGTCTGAGCTTGGTTATGGGCAAGCTCAACAGTGAAGGAGCCACCTGCAGGCAGAGCAACGGAGGCATTGCCAGGGGGAGGTGCCAAGTTGCAGCCACGGTCGGCTTGCATCCACCACTGCTCTTGCGGGAGGTCCCAGAGAGGGTTGACAGGAGTGTTTGAGTTTGAGTTATAATTGTTTGGATCCGGGCCACCCTACAAGATAAGTGAGAATGTGATTCAGGGAATGGTAAACTGTGACCTAGAGCTGCACAAACCTCGCAGTACATGCCCTTGACGAAGGCGGCAACGTGGGCATTAGCCCCGGAGGCGAGAGCCAGCGCAACAGGAAGTGACCAAAGCATTTCGGCGGTTAAAAGTCGAAGATGGTTAATGAACGGATGGTTGAACAAATAAAAGAGTGAATAGAAGAAGGCTGGCTTTGAAACTAGTTGGTATTAAAAGGCAGGAATTTGGTGAGATCGTGAGATATTTATATAGATGCTACTTAGCGCTGCTAAATAGCATGTTAGATCGATACTATCTATGGCTTCCAGGGTTTAATCAGGAAACTAGCCAGGAATAAGCTGTAAAGAGTGGCATGTCCCCTGCGAGTTAAACATTGACATGGGTTGACTGGAAAGACTGAAGATCTGCCAGCCCATCATCCTACGAAGTTACGCTAGTCATGGGTCAATTTGGGTATTTCCCCTTTTCGAGACCATTAGAGGTCCATGTTTTTCTTCTTTTAGATCTATATGTAACCTCCCAGCGAAACGGCACCGAAATTCTGTGGCTCGTTACCGCCGACAGTGCGGATGGACTTATCCCCAGGAAAGCACTAATAGAACCGCGCCATGTTAAAAATTAGCCGCCGGGACGTTTCCTTCAGCGCTGCAGACGTCAGACTGCTGCCAAGGAGCATCGCCTTACTATGTATGGAGTGCTCAGGTAATGCCAAGGAGACAAGCCGCGGATACTGAGCATTGATGCTACATCAGGTGTTTCGAAACAAAACGAGGCGGAGAGAGCACTCTCCGCAGATAGGCTCCACATAGACCGGTGTTCGCTGCACCCACTTATCTTGACAAACTTCAAAAAAAAAATACGCATTTGTCTGCCTACAGTCCATACGAAACAGTCCATGACCGTCATACCTGTATGCGTGATACCCACGATGGCCGATTTGACTCTCCTTGCCACAATACTCGTTTTCAAACGTTATCCGTTTCTGCGCTGAATTGCACACCAATCTCACTCGGACCAAAGAGATGTAATTGGCAGGTGGATGACCCGTAAGCTTGGCTACTGTCACACGGCTGCCTCGCCTGTATTACATGTACGCTAGGAATAAAGAGCTCCTTCAATAGTATTTATTCCTTGGGTATTCTATAGAGATTCGATCCGGCTTGTGTACGCGCGCCGGTCGGCCCGTTTCGGGAATAACATAAGGTTGCCATCCAAAGTTGACGCTGCTAACAATTCTGGCTGCTTCTCGCAACCCAATAGCGCTATGAAACATGCTAAGAGTCGACGTCGGAGGTATTAAATAAGAATACAAGTCTTACGAACTGCCATCTTTGATCGCTCTGGTGCATAGAACCCCTGTATCTGTCAACAGCTGAGCGCCCGCTTGTATTAATATTAGTATCACTTGTAACATAACTGCCACCGGCTATAATTTTTCCACGGAGCACGATTTCGAACCCCTTAGTATGAAAGAAGGTACGTAGCGGGCTTGCCGAGCAGCAGACATATAATCACCAAAGTGAGATGGAAAAGTGTGCTACACATTTGAAAAGCCATTTGATAGGGAGACTCTTTCAGTAATAGCGAAACATGTGAATGTTTTTGTTGTTAAAGTAACAGTAATCGTTATTTACAGGAACAGTATTTTGACGTGAACTTTTTATATCGTATTTGCAGTTTTGTTTGGTTCGTCTCAACGTGACATATTATCATTTGGCCGAGGAATCCTGTTAATAAGAATTAAACTGCTAAGCCGTATATAAATATGGTTAGACATACTTGACTGATCTGTATCTCATCCACCTCTAAGCTAAGGCAGACTCTCGCGAGCTTCCATGTAGCGCTAGCTATTGACTGCCGTTATGACAACTTGCCAAATATGGGTTAATTTGAAGTTCTTGGGCGAAACGGAACAACAATAGCAGCCTAGTAGTCCGCTTAGCTAGACAAAAATGACGAACCCACAATTTGCCACAACATATCTTTATTTGGGGAGCTCTTACTCCGTATATAGTACTAGTGATAATCTATGATTTCATTTACACAATAGCACAGGTCACATCCCCAGCAGATATTTTGAGTTGGACATGTACGAAACCCTGTGTTCAATGCAAATTCTCCAGCACGTCTGAGGGCCAGATCATCCTCATCTTCATGTAGGAAGTAGGCACTGTCTTGAAATGCCATCTTTCTATAGCTTGAGCCTCTATCACACCCCCTATCGTGTGCCGGTCCTGATCCAACAGAGCATCAGTCCTTTCAAGTCCTCAATTGACTACAAAGTCGAGATATCCTACGGCCCTCAGTAAGCTTGTTGACAGCCAAGGTTTTTCATTGGTGGAGAGACAGCGCCCGGATGCGAACCCCTGTATCATATTAGACGTGGAAGCTCGCCTATCAGGGACCCTATATAACAGAGACCCACGTGTTTCACCCACTGATCGTGCCAAATGGCTCAAGGGCGCGCTTTTACAATGTACATACAGACTTCTCACGAATGCTCTTTGATACTGATTCGAAAAAGGAGAATGATTACTATTCGCATGAATCACGCTCATTACACTAGCGCAATAACATGCAAGGGGCATCTTATCTAATTCGATCTCATCCGAATGCCGGAAACGCCGGTTCACTCTGAGGGCCCAGCGCCGATTGTGTTTCGCAGACACGGCGATTAGCTGATACTACTAAAACTTTAGTGGCTCACTCTCATACAGTTGATGACATTCAGCGAACCCCCAAATACCCACAGACAAATTTCAAACACCCACAGACAACTAAACTATATCTAAACTAGGTTACTTTAGCGCCTTTTTCTTTAGTAGAGGTACTTTTAATTCATTTTATATAGTTTTATATAAGTAGTAAAAAATAACACCGGCCGGCGCCTTCCTTATTTACCTTTCTAGTATATAATTTCTTTAATTTTTACTAGAATTATAAGGGTACCCCCTTATGCCTTAAAAATAGCATAATTCAGGCCTTTTAATTAGCTTAAATACCTTATATAAGCAAAAATCTAGGCTTTTAATTAACTAATTTTACTAATAAAATATTAAAATTAAAAATTTTTAATTTTTTTAACTAAATTAAAAACTTTCCTAGTTTATTAAATAAAGCTATTTATAATAAAGGTTACTGCAGCAGCTGCTACACCCGGAAATTAAATTAATGCACTATAGGCTGCAGTAATTAAATAAAAATCTATAAAAGTATTTAGCTATTAAAATTATATATATTAATACTTCTATAATTTTTAAAAAATTACTAATATTTAGGCTATATTTAATAATTTCCTAGTGCCTGTATTAAAAGCAGCAGCTGCAGGGCATTCTAATATAAATAAAGTAGTGCTAGTATAGTATTTTATAAAGCAGGCTATATTACCAGCTATAATAAAAATAAATAAAAAAATATTTAAATATTTTTAAAATATAAAAATAAGTATATTTTAATATATTCTATATCCTTTATTATTTTTTAATTTAATTTTAGTATAAGGCTTTTAACCAGGCGTTTCCTTAACTTTCCCTATAGCTTAAATCTAGTAAAAGTATTAGCCTATATACTAATACACCCAGCTGCCTTTTAATTTAATAGAATTTACTTTAACTTTACTAAAGGAGAAAGGGGATTATTATATATTTTTTAATATATTAATATAACAGCTAAATTACACTTGTAGATTATATTAAAAATAGCCTGCTAATTAAGCTTAAAGCCAGGATTAATTTTATAATATTAGCTTTTTAATATTAAACTTACTATTATAATATATAGCTACTAGTGCTAGTTAATATTATTTAATTAAAAAAACTAGCTGCTTTATAATAGTAGAATAATTCTATAATAGTAAAAAAAACTCTATTATTATATAAAATTATCTTAATAAATTTTAAAAAGTATTTTTTTTTATAAATAATCTTTTACTTTTTTTAATTACCCAGTAATTTATTATATTAGCTTTTAACTTATTTTATAAGCTAGATTTTTAAAAATAAATTCTTTAAGCTATAGTATTTAATAAATGCTTATTTTTTTTTTAAATTTAATACTATATTCCTGCTGGTAATGCTTTAATAGCTCTTAAATATATATATAAAGCTTAAAAAGGTTAGTAAATTAATTTTTAAAGAATACCTTTATTTATATATAAGCGCCTTTTATATATAATATTACTATAATACTATAATTTTATAGGTTTTTAATTATAAACTTTATAAATTAACACTGCTTAAATATATAAATTTAGAAAAAATAAATTATAATCTTTAATAATAAAAAAATAAATATAAATCCTATATTATATAAAATATTATAAAATATAAGCTTATATTATTAGTTAAAAAATATATTTTTAAACCTTCCTTAAAGCTTAAAAAAATATACTTTTATATATACTTAAATAATATTACACTAAGCCTAGCAGATATTATCTATAGTATATTCCTACTTAATTTTATTAAATAAAGTTTTTTTTAAAAATAAAGCCTGCTCTTTAACTTTATTTATATATAATTAAGTAGCTATTTTTATTATATTATTAATAGCTTTATTAATAAAATATTATAAAACTAAGTCCTTAACTTTATTATTAAATTAAAGTATTTTCTTTAAAGTAAATCCTGCTGCTAAATATACTTTATTTTTTTTTATATTTTCTAATATTTTACAGCCAGCAAGGCTTCCTAGCTAATTCTTTTTTATATATAAGGCAATATTTTTTATAATATACTATATATAAAATTACTATTAAAAAAAATTAAAAATATTATCTATAGCTTTTTTAAAAATAATATTAAAATTTATAATAATAATATAAAAATTAAAAATTAAAGTATTTACTGCTATAGTCTTTAATTACTTAAAAAACTAAATAAAAAATTTAATATCCTCTTTAATAAATAACCTAAAGCCAGTGCTAAAGTTTATATAAAGTATAGTTATATTTATAATCTAAAACAGAGGTATATTAAAATAGTTTATTTTATAAATATTATTAATTAAAAGCTATTTTAAATTATATTTTTAATCTTTTATATTATTTTTATAGGTTTAAAAAAACCTATATAATTAGCTAGTTAAGTTATAATTAATAATATAGTAAAAAATATAATTATTATTTTATAAAAGTTATAAAAAAGCTTAAGTTAATATATATAAGCTATACCTTCTTTAATAAAGCTTTTTTTAAATAAATTATATATTTTAATTAATAATTTTAATTAAAGGAAAGTTATAGCTAATCTTATAGACAATACTTTTTATAGTTAATCCTGCACTTTTAAAATAAATTTTAATAAAGCTTTATAAATATTTAAGGCTAAATTTATATTAAAAGTCTAGCTAAAAAGCTATAGATCTTAAAAAGTTTTTAATATAATTATAATTATATATACTTTCTTTTATAATAATAATAAAAGTAAAAAATTTAATATAATAATTAATTATAAAAGAAAATAAATAACTAGTTTTTTATATTAAGGTTTAATATAGCTTTTTACTTTACCTATATTAAATATAGCTGCTGCTTTATTAACAGCTAATTTTACAGTATATTATAGTTAAATTTTATATTAAACTTTAATTTTTTATAATAATAAAACCTTAATTTACTTAAATCTTCTTTATAGCCTTAAAAGCAGCCTTAAATATAAAAAATTAAGTTTCTTAAATAAAATTTATAATATAATAATAAAAATAATAAAAAAAGTAATAAAAATAAAGCTAAAATTATACTATAATATTATTATTATAAACGCGCTGCACATAGCTATTATAAAACTAAAGCTTACATTAAGCTTATATAATAATAAAAAATAATTTTACTTATATAAAACTATATAAGATAAATTAAAAGTACCTCTATTAGGGAAAAAGGCACTAAAGTAACCTAGTTTAGATATAGTTTAGTTATCTGTGGGTGTTTGAAATTTGTCTGTGGGTATTTAGGGGTTTACATTCAGCAGAAGATCGAAATGCCCACTTGGTCATCGCTCGTTTGGGACATCTGGTCACCATCGTGGCCGATATCCAACGAGTCTCAGAATCCAAAAGATCATGATCATCATCTTCCATATGCCATGGATAAGTGTATCTATAATAAGTTGGCAGTGGATGCAATAGCATTCCTTCCCGCGATGCAAAATACATGTAAGCTGAACGGCATTCAATACAGCGCATGACAGCTAACCAGCTGAATGATCAAAAATAAAGAAACCTCGCCCAGTTTTACCCACAGCGCCCAAGTCTCTGAGATATTTGACAACAAATTCGTGTCCTCCAGCCATAGCCCCTTGCATTGGAGTCTGTCCTCTACGATTAGAGCTTGCATTAATGTCGGCACCAACGCCAATGAGTTTTTTTACAATCTCAATATGTCCCTTCTCAGCAGCTGCATGTAGAGCAGTCCCAGTACCTTCAAAGCCGCCGCCTGAAGCCTGTACGTCAGCGCCGGACCTGAGCAGAAGCTCCACGATCTCCAAACTGCCCTGCAGGCATGCCCCCTGAAGAGCTGTAATGCCCTTATACCTTGCTGACGGGGCATTAACCTGCGCCCCAAGGGAAAGTAGTAGATGCACTATTGCCACAAAGCCGGCCCTTGCCGCTGCCTGTAGGGCGGTGCGACCTGCTACTGGTGATGGAGGCGCGTTCACCTCTGCGCCACGTTCCAACAGTAGCTTCACGATGCTGAGATGGCCGCGTTCTGATGCTGCCTGTAATGCAGTTCTTCCATTATAACGAGCGACGGCAAAAGTTTTCGGCGGCAAGTGCGCCTCCTGTTGGCTTCGTGTAAGTACGCGGATGCCGTGATTGGTCGTGGGGCTCATATTGACTTCTGAGCCTGCTTCTAGAAGCAGATGCACGATCTTTTCATTCCCCTGCCCACAAGCAATCTGCAGCCCAGTGCGCTGAAAGTTATTCCCACCGCAGAAATGAACATCAGCTCCAGAGTCCAACAAATGTTTTACAACGTCTTCATGTCCCTGCATGCAGGCTGCTTGCAGAGCCGTTTGACCATAATAGCCTCTTGGGGGATCGTTAACGGCAGAGGGGCCTGATGAGACGAGGATGTCTCGAACAGCCTGAAGATCTCCACTTCTAGCAGCGAGCTGCAAAGGTGTCCAGCAATATTCGTCTTTATCTTCAGTTGGTAATGAAGGGTCCCACGCCGCATCCAGTGGCGACAAAAGGGCCTGGTGCCCTGGCCGCGGTGTTGGCGGAGTTTCAGCAATTGTTTCCGCCATCTACACTCTGTGAAAGTTTGACGGAGGTTTGGCGATGGATATATTTCATTTCCCCAGAAACTTAGTGAGTCGGCGACATTAAGGATTTGTGCAATGTGGGCTTTTCAGTCAGTTGAGTTTTCTTTACTTTCTATATAGAACCACGTGCAGCTCTGATCCTTTCGCGGCATTTTTATACGCGAACAGCGCGAATGTCGTTGATTCGGCCTGGTATTGGACGCCCTTTGGTACACCTACGGTTCCTGCATGCATATTTTTCGCTCATGTGACCGCGAGACCCGTGTATTTGTACCGCATATAATCATGAACGCTCTAAGGCATTGGGTCTGTGTCTACATGTAGACTTCCTTTTTCTTTTATTATTTTTTCAATATAGACCACAGTGGTGTGTGTGTTGCATGGAGAATTAATAAGCAATTGCTAGCTTATGTGCGATATAACACTTCAATGAGCACAGTCAAAGTAAACGAGTAGTAGAAGAAGGAAAGCTAAGCATTTTAAAGTTCATAAAGCAGTGTTGGATATATGACTGTTGTATTAATTAGATACAGAGCCTTTTTATACTCAGTCAGATACTAGTATGCTCCTTCCTGAGATGATGGCGTCCCTCACTATGCTACTATTCCTAGCTCTATTGTTTTGCGCTTTTGGCGATGAAAAATGGCTTCGTGCTGAAATTCTTGCAAGTGCCATGCTCAGGAATATTGGATGCATGTGGTGACGTATTGGGATATAGCTGGTAGTCAAAGCTTTCGGGAACAAAGCCAGCTTTGGACAGAAGGTCTCTCATATCTTCAATTCCATATCCGCTATGTCTCGAAATTGTGTGCCGAACTCGAGCTTTATGCTGGGTGTGATAATCGTCATGGTCAACGCATTCGCTATCTTGGGCATGGTCATGGGAGTGAGTCTCTGGAGCCAAATCTATGACAACCAAAACACCGCCACTTCGCAGGCGTTCGTAAAGACCAGAGAGAACGCCTGCCTGATCTTCAATATGATGAAGGGCCATGCTGATTGCTATTAGATCAAAATTGAAGAACTCTTCTGTGGCGAGCAACGTGTTGTCCAACGATGGTGGGATAGAGCCCTGAACAGCATGCATTTGCTCAACTGGGACACCCGACTGCTGAGCCATCTCGTTGTAGGACGCAACGCTGGCTTCGGAGATGTCTATGCCCCTGATGATGTCGAATTGACCTAAGAGAGTGCTCGAAACCATGCCATAGCCGCACGCATAGTCCAGAAGCTTCACAGGAGCGCTGCCCTCTGACCGACCTCGGACACCCATCCACTGAACGCTGTTGGAAAGGGCATCGCTGAGTTTCTTGGACATATCGAGTACCCACTGCTGCTTAAATACTTCGCGCCCGTGATCACTATCAAATATTGACGGCTTCTTTAGCAAAAGAGACAGCAAAAGTGGCACAACCTAAGCACTCACTTCCAGAATTTGCGGTTGGCTGCCGCCAAATCCTCTTTTCCTTGATGGGAACCTTCCATTTGGACAGGATAGTAATAATAGTTTGGCTGCTGTTAAGTTTGAAAAGATTGGAGTTTGTGCTCCCAACATGAACGAAAAAGGAGACTTGAAATACCTCTGATAAAGTCTCCGGAAAAGGTCCGCGAAAGTGGCCGCGGCAGGAGCAGCTCGCTTGAAGCGAGTTTTGTGTCACTGCTACACGAAGGGCATTTTTTTTTCTCGCTCAGCGGATGACAAATTATCAGTAATTTGCATCTAAATAGCGAAAATGCAGATTTGTTGTGTACTCTTGCCAATACTCAAAGTCGCTGTTGGCTGCACCAAATGGACTGGTGGTGTTTGGCAGTTTCAACAGTGTGTGCATAAAGAGCGAGCTGCTCGGCGTATTAACCTCGAATATGCATATGCATAGAGACTCTCGCTAATATCATCAATTAGACTAAGTAGAAAAGCTTAGGTTGTAAAACGCAGTGAACTCTTGCTGCCTGGCTGTATTCAACATTATGGGGCGCGCGAAAGGGTGGCGTTTTTACCACTGCAGGCGTCGCCTTTATCTTTATTCTGGGGCGGCGAGTGCTAGATGATTCAAGGATAACAGTCATCCATTTGGTTTCAACATCAAGCTTAGCCCAGGCAGTTACAAATAATTCATATAAGTTGATATTATTAAAACTACTTTTGCGAATGTTGCCGCCATGAATCTTCGATGGGTAAGCCATGACTTAGGCTCGCCATGACTTAGGCTCCCTACCTCTAACCGAGGTTAATTCTTCATACATGTACACATTTTTCCGCAGGAGGCACTAATGTCAAAGTGACTTCATCACAGGCAACACGATGCGAAAAAAGCAATATTCTTTTCCTTTTTTGGGGGGGGTCCATTGTTCAAACAGAAGTAAAAAAGAGAAAGGAAGGGAGACGCCCGGTTGTTACCGCGCGAGAGAAACAATTGAATTACTTATGTAGAGACTGCATACCTTGTGTCGCTTTCATTCTTTGGTCTTCCCGTCTACCATTCTACCATTCTGCGCCCTTTATGTCCAGTGGTAGGCGTAGCATTCGATGGCCGTCCGGGGTCGGGGATGGTAGCCGCCCTCCTCTTATGTTTATTTGAAGAGATTGGTGGAGCATCCTCGGCGCTGCTAAGCCTGCATCGCGTTCATTTCGCATAGCTACAAACTCCTCAGCCGTGATACCGTCCTTGAGATGCTTATTTTGCTCCCTGTGGTCATGCACAGTCATGTATGCTTGTGGAGAGCGGCCGTCTTTCGGAGGATAATCATGACCAGTCCAGATCTTGACATGGTCTGGCAAACTGAGCAGCTTACGACCTGACGAGTAAAGGCTTCCAGCGCTGCCACCTGGGAAATCACAACGCGCGGAGCCAATGTCGGCATGAAAAACAGAATCGCCACAAAAGACGTTATCTTCAATCAACACGTCAGCAACCTATGGCAATCGACTAGCACTTGATGCGGCGTCTTACCTCCAACTTTGTAGCCCATATGGTCAGGTGTATGGCCAGGGAGATGCATGGCCGTAGCTTGGATACTGCCAATCATAAACTTTTCGTCATCTTCCAGGAGATGGTCAAAAACAACTTCGTATTGCTCCTCTGGAACTCCGTATCTCCTGCCGAAGAACCTTTGGACTTGGCCAATTCGCTTGCCAATGGCAACAGACGGCTTATATCCCTGTTCTTCAGCAAGGCGCTTTTGAAGATATGAAGCCGCTGTTAGATGATCGGCATGTACATGGGTTTCCAAAACCCAATCCACTTTGTAGCCTTTCTCCTTAACCAGTGCCAACAGCTCGTCAGCGGTGTGCGTAGTGAGGCTTTGACTTGTACGATCATAATCCAGAACGGGATCAATAATTGCGGCCGTCATTGTTGACGGATCAGCCACGACATATTGCCATGTGCCCGTGTCGTGCTCAAATTCGCTATGAATAGTGGGCTCCATGACTTTAGAAGAGGTTGTGGTGAAAGCTTTTTTGCTGCGCGCGGATAGTCTCTTGGATTGGTTGATGCTAGCCGCGGTGCTGGATGAAGCGCTTGAGCGTGTATGTAATGACTTGGGTCTGGGACTGTGGCAAAGAGAGCGAATGTTGCAACTGCTAAAACATCGAGCGTGCGAGGAAGGTCGAATCACAGCATTTGAAGTAAGAGACAAGCCAGCCTCGAACTGCTTTATACAGCCGGCGATGTGGTATCGAAGCGACATGGTGCACCGCCAATGCTTTATAGTTGTCACAGAATGAATGTAGTCGCCGGCGTACCTCAAGATGTCAAGCAGCCCAGAACAGACGGAGGCATGTCTAATATCGCAAATCGGGTTGCCGCATCGAGTTCCCGGAAGTTTGTGTCACATTTTAAGTCGTACGAGTGGCCAAATGTGTTCGGCGAGCCACGAGGCTGGTCGGCGATTATCAGCCATCGATCAACCGTCACCGAGTTCCGGACGCTGACGATGCGTTTTTCGGTGGCGGTCGCCGGATCGCCGCTGACATCTCGGCTCGTCGCCATGGGCCGCGGCTAAATCCCGGCTCTCTGCCCGTCCCCGGCCGCCCAGCGCTGCGGATGTCGGTGATGCAGACGGCCCGCGGCGACTAGTCGATTGCGCGATCGGTGATTATTCATCGCAATCTCGCAGAGAAGCTCATATTTTAGCTTTTAAGGTGTTGATTGCGGAAATTTCTTTTGTCCTTCTTTTTCTCGGTGGTTTACTGCTTTTTGTTGCTTGTTGTCTTTTTTGGGCTTTTCTCTTCTTGTCGCCGTCATGTTCCAAGCACGCACAATGTCCGCGGCCTGCCGCAATGCCAGCAGCCTGGCACGCAGCTTCGCCACTGTAGCAAATGTCTCCCCTGCCCGAAGCCACCGCGTTGTGGTGATTGGAGGCGGCGCGGCTGGTCTGGATATCAGCCACAAGCTGCTGCGATCTGGGAAGTTCTCCCAGGACGAGGTCGCTGTTGTTGATCCCGCAGCATGGCACCATTTCCAGCCCGGGTGGACCCTGGTTGGTGGCGGCATCAAGACCAAGGAGGAGCTCAGAAGGCCGCTGAACAGCTTGATCGACCCGAAATTCAAGTTCTACAACGACAGCGTTGCCGGCTTCTCGCCAGAGGACAACTCCATCACACTCGGCAATGGCGATAAAGTCAGCTATGAGCACCTGGTAATCGTCCCCGGCGTCTCGGTTAACTATGGCAGCGTCAAGGGCCTCCCCGAGGCTTTAGCTGACCCGAAAAGCCTTGTTTCTTCCATTTACAACTATGACACGTGCGACAAGACCTTTGAGACAATCCAGAAGCTCCACAAAGGCACTGCCATTTTCACTCAGCCGGCTGGTCCGATCAAGTGCGCTGGCGCTCCTCAAAAGATTCTGTGGCTCGCTTTGGATCACTGGAAACGGGCTGGCCTCTATGATCCCGCCAACCCCTCCGGTTCCAAAATTCAAATCAGCTTTGCTACGGGCATGCCTGTGATGTTTGGCGTTGCCAAGTACAACGCCACGCTGGAGCAGCTTCGCAAGGAGAGAGGAGTCGAGGGATTATTCCAGCATGATCTCATTTCCATTGACGGCGACAAGGCAACCTTTGCTCTGCCAGACGGGAAAGCCTCTGTTACAAAGCGATTCGACCTTTTGCATGTTGTACCCAAGATGGGCCCTCATGCTTTTGTCAAGGGCAGCGCCGTGGCCAATGAAGCCGGCTACGTCGATGTGGATGATGGCACTACTCGCCACAAGAAATATCCAAATGTGTGGTCTGCTGGCGATGCATCAAGTCTTCCGACCTCCAAGACTGCCGCCGCCATCACAGCACAGACGCCTGTTCTGGTTCACAACCTATTAGGATCACTGGAGGGCAAAGCGCCTGACGCAGTATATGACGGATATGCTTCATGCCCGCTAATAACAGAGTATGGCAAGGTCCTTCTTGCAGAGTTTAAGTATGGAGGAGAGCCAAAGGAGACCTTCGGCGATTGGTTTGGTATCGACCAGGCTGTTCCTCGGAAATCTTTTTACTATATGAAGAAGCACTTTTTCCCTTGGGTTTACTACAGCCACATGGTGAAGGGAACTTGGGGGGGCCCAAAAGGCTGGATCAACTGAATAATGAACTTGACTCGCCAACTTAAAATTGTATCTACACTTATCAAAAAACGCTACTTGCATGTTTCTAATTTGCAGTTCAGAAGGTGTCCTAGGCTGTGCCTTAAATAGTTTGTCCAAGAAATGGAAAGTCCCGGGAATATGTGGTTCTGGAATGAATCAAAATAAGAGAGAAGGGATATTAAAAAATCGTCATGATATACGTATAAAAAGGATCCAATATATTGATGTAGCAGAGGATTCACAACCTGCTCTTTCACCGCAATTAACCAGCGTTCAATAAACAGGTGCACTTTGAGTAGATTATTCGACAAAACGAGGAAATGAGCAAAACAGATTTCAAATATAGAGTACGGCCAACCAGACTAATGTGGGGAGACTTGTTGCCAAGCTGGATAGCTAATGCTGGTTTGCAGAGGTTGCTCCTTTTATTCCTATCTAGCTCTAGGTAGTATATTGAGCAACTTGAATTACAACTTTTGAAAAGTGCTTTTTATCCCTCAGGCGCTTGTAAGCATCTTTAACCTCAGCTAGTTCAAATACAACATCATCCATTGCAGGCACTATGCCTTTCTCATCAATGTAGCGCACAAGCTCTCGAAATTGAGAACGACTTCCTGCCAATATCGCACGGACGATGCAGGTATGCATGAATACTGCAGACAGGGATACTGGATCAGCATTATCTGCAACCTGACCAACCATTGAAACAATACCATCCGTCCTAACAGCTTCCAGTGACTGCGGAAGAGTTTGGTTGCCGCCTATGTCAACGACAATGTCGAATCCTCTCTCATTAGGCGTGAAACTTCGAGCTTCTCGGCCCCAGCCCTCAGGGTTGGAGCGATAGTTTACTGTTTTCACTGCCCCGAGCCCTTCCAGGCGAGTCCTTTTCTCTTCCGTTGACGTAGTGGCCACTACTGTGGCACGAGCTGCTATGGCAAGCTGAAGGGTGGCGATGCTCACGCCACCGGTTCCTTGGACAAGGACCCATGTTCCCGGCCCGACTGCTCTCCCCTCCAATCCAAAGAGCACATTCCATGCTGTTGTCCAGTTACAGGTCAGCGTCGCCGCTGGCAGCCACCCCAAAGATTTGGGAGCATGCACGAGGGCTGCCTCTGGGAAAACTCCCACTGACCGCAGGGTTCCGTCGGTTCCTTGACCCAACATGTAGGGGGCATCTGAGATGGTAGCATACGCTCCATCTCCGTGGTACTGAACAACCTTGGGTGCTGGATACGTAACAACTCGATCGCCAATGTTCAAGCTTTGCACAGAGGACCCAGTAGCCTTTACAATACCTGCACCATCACATCCTGGCACAAGAGGGGCTTGGATTGGCCCGTGTGTACTCTAAAGGGTATTAGTACGATTATTCTTATGGCTCTTGTCGTTAACTTACATTTGGACTGGCGAGCATGATCTCTCGATAATTGAGACTTGCCGCATGAATCTCGACGAGAACTTCATCAGGACCAAGCTCGTCTGCAGTTGGCACTAGTACGTTTTCTTGATACTCGAGTGAAGCTTCAAAGCCTTCTTGACTATTCAAGATCCATTGCCTGCCCATTTTGTGAAATTCTCAACAACAGTTGAGTATGATGAAGTTTGTGTATCCCAAAGCAGATGTTCTGCACCGTTATATATACTCTTTGTCTGCTGCGTTCGCTTGCAAGCCGTACGTACGGCCTTGAACACATTACATGATTGATTAGCAGCTTCTGACTAATTTACCTCCAAACATCCCATTAGCAACCGCTCTATGGACAGAAAAATGGTATTATTTAAAAGTAAGAAGCATGAATTTTGGCGTTATTGGTCACACCTATATATCGATTTTCCTAATACGGCATAAAGTACCCACAAAATCTCATTTTCCTAATACGGTATAAAATACTCCACAAAATCTCATTTTCCTAGAGGGGCTTAGTGTTGTGTAGATGCTCGTCATTATAAGTCTCAGCTGCTAAAGCCTTCGTGCAAGGTCTCTCTGCTACTCTCAAAAGTTCATTTTCCAAAAGCAGCTAACAATGTGCTCTACAAGATTTACATTCTTAAATACGACGGGCATGCCTAGCCCATCACCGTCCACAGCTAAGCGGATGCGAGCTCACGTTACTCGGACTAATTTTGCGAACCGGCGCCAGCGAATCAAAGAGGCCACGGCAAGAAACGCACAGGAGATATATTGCGTTCTTGCGGCCGGTGGCGCTATAGACACAGCACTAGCGCAATCTCTTGCTGCATCTAGTCCACAGCAGCAAGCTGGACTACGTATGTATATGCCAAGTCGCGGCAGCTAGCATTGCTGACCATCCAAGAGCAGTTGCCTCATTGTGGTCACAAGTATTTCTGGATTCCAGTGAATATCCTAACAGTCCAGCTGACGCAGAATGGTTGAACATGCTTGTTTCCGAACCGGCGCTCCTTGAATCATCTCTGGCCATAAGCACGCAACACTGGGCAGCCGATGTATCGCGCCAACAAAACGCCCATGTTCACTCAATTCGAGCTGTAGATATTCTCATCCAACGTATAAATTCCGAAAAAGCTCACACGGATGCTGTTCTCGCGGTAGTGTGTACCATGGCCATTGGCGGACGGCTCGCTAATGACGATATTGCTTGGAGCATTCACATGGATGGAGTGGCCCAAATTATCCGGGAGAGGTATAGCCGAGGCATTTGCCAGCTCCCGTCATGGTTCACTGACCTCCTAGTCTCGTTCGTAAAACCCTTTACGTTTATATACCTAGTCACAAAGCTAATTAACTATTCAGCGATTCCATCAACAGTCTATTTAACTTTCCTCGAGTATATCATATAGAGGTCATAAATTCATTAAATCTGTATAACAATCACCCAATTCTTTGCGTGGCTGCAATCTGCCATGGCATAGCACAGTTATGGAAGTCAATTGCTACCTTTCGGAATTGCACTCAAGGCATAAGCTTTACCGTCAAATCAATTGAAGATCCTGTGGCTGAACTACATCGCAAGACTCAAGCTCTCTGCCACCACAATAATCCTGCTGTTAAAGGCACTGCTTTGGCCCTCCAAATCATCCTCTACATGTCCTGGTCTACCCAGCCAGAGCCTGATATAACAGTACTTGCTAGCGAACTTATGGAGGCACTATCCCTGACAGAAAGAACGACTTGTTGTTACTTGGAGTTCTCTTCTTTTCAGCTTATGATTGGTGCTATTTCTGCTAAAATAGGCTCCCCAACAAGGATATGGTTTTTAACAAAACTTAAATCAGCAGTCTCAGTATTACAGTCAAGGGGATGGGATACATTACTAAATCTTTTTAGTAGGGTTATAGTGCCAGATAAAAGAATAATGCTATACTTGAAGGCTCTATGGGTTGAATTACATACCTAGATACCAATCACACAGGTTTTATAGGTATTAGGTATCATATTAATTATTTTATATATTGCCCGGTGGATGAATGAGCCTAGCACCTTTTCTCGAAGAATGTTCAAAATTATTTCATCACTGACGCCGGATGAATGTCTTGTGAGCTTTTGCAAATGCAAAGCTATAAACGGTATCATACGATATAATTCTCTCAACCCAAAAGCGTTGGCATCTTTCAATGAATACAAAAATAGTTTATCATTGGTGTTCGCTGCACCTGTAAATTAAGAAAATAATACTAGTAAAGAAGTAGCTCCAAGTGTACCATGTCTCGTATATATGTGTATGTGTGAGGCGTACCTACGTTTTTAGTACTATCCTAACAACAGCATACCACAGGTCTACTATTCCGCAGCCTTCCAATCGCACTCTCGCCAATGATGAGCAAGCATGAAAGTTGACAAATGCAGACACACTGGATACCCGGGGATAAGTAGCGTAGTACCAAGCTTAGCTGTAAGTGGCATAGTGACGGGTAAGCCACAATGGCCTTTGCTGTAAATTGAAGTCAAACGACCAGCTAAAAGAACGGCGCAAACGTTTAGTTCTCATAATACAAATTATTCGGCCAACAATGTTAAAGGAAAGGCCGCAAATGACTGGCTTCTTTCGTCGGGGATGTTCCTTAGGCTAGTAATGTATTGTTTTACTCCTCTTAGAGACCTATGGCCAACTCATTGAGTTGTTCCACTTAGGAGGTACTTCGGCCGGCTTCCGCATAACCCAATTACTTCATCTCATAATATAGACTTACTTACCAGATATGGCTATATGATTATTAAGTACACTAACTGTAGCCTAATATATGGTCCAGCTAGCTCATCTCTTTTATTCAAGCTAGTCTCGCATATGCCCCGCGGAATATGTGAGATTGTTACCACAAATGGCGAACGAAATTCGAATCCGTATATATACCTCGACTAGCATGAAATAGAAATGTGCTATAAAATCACTCATTAAATCAATGACACAAGAAGAAGAAGAACAAGTCACAGAATAAGTCGCACAAGGTTCTTTTATATGTGTAAATTGTCTGCTCTATGCAGAAGAGTGTATTTAGGCCTTTCGTATCAAACGAGCGTAGGCAAGGCTCTATAAAGGTATGTACAAGAATGTCTTAGGAGTGGTATATCGTTCAAAGAAATGTAAGCATATGGAGGATAAGAAATATATCCACATATGACCCATGATCTAGTAAGACAGAGCGTATCTTTCTAAATCATTGCGCGAGTAAAGCCAAGCTGCTTAAGCACAGGTGCTAGTAGCAAGGGTCCAGCCCGTAAGACGGTTAGCAACGTCGGAGGCGTAGCAAGCAGTGCTACCAAGGCCATTGTCGAGACTGCTGAAATCAGCAGAGCCGCTGTTGTAGAGACGAGATGTCGCGTAGTAGGCCTGGCTGCCGTCATTCTTGACCTCCTTCTCAGCCTGTGAGAGTAGCTTCTGGAGGCCAGGTCCATCGGCGGTGCCAGCAACACCGTCCTTGATCATCTGATCGATGGCGGATGCAGGGCAAGGGTTTTTACCGAAGCAAGTACCGGATCCGTTGTGAGACTGCATAAGGCCTGGGTTGGTAACGCCGTTGTTGGTAGTGGGGACACGGACGCAGCCCTTGCTCTCTTGCATCACGATGGCGAGGATGAAGCGCTCGTCGACACCAGTAGACTTTGCAGTTGCCTGGATAGCATTGGCGATATCCTGAATCTCGGTTTCGGAGTCATTGTCGACCCAGCCATTCCAGACACAGGACTGCTTCATGAGAGGGACGTTGGCCTTCCAGAGATCATCCCAAGAACCCCAAGAGTCTTGAGAAGGCCAGCCAGCACCAACTGATCCGTCACCTTGATAGTAGGTATATTTGTCCGCAATACCGCGCTTGGCAGGAGTACCAGCAGCGGGGAGAGCAGTACCCACGGCAGCAAGGCCAGTAAGAACGAGGGCAATGTTTCCGAGCATCTTGATGTTTTGGATTGTGTAAATGTTTATTCAAAGAAAGAAGTGAAGTAGCCCCAGGCTAATGTTTGGAAAGGAGTGTTGGTGGAAGATGTTTGAAAGAAAGGAATGGAAAGTTGAATAGAATGAATGCTTTGGATATTCAGAAGAGAAACGCTTTCAGAGAAGGAGGAATCAGCGGCCTTTTATACATAGATTCGTCTATATTATTCATTTGTCTGGCTCGCAAAGTAGTATAGGATATAACCTATTACAATGCTCGCGCAGGAAGGCAAACGCCATCTTTTAGAAACAAAAAAAATAAATAACCGCTTTGAAAAAAATTTCTCACTCTACCCAGTATCTTGAATATCCGTTTAAAGGACGGTGGTGACAATGAGGGGAGCCCGATACCCACGGTATCAAACGCCGGAGACAACTCTCTGGGGGGCAGCCTAAAAACGCCACCTGCAAGGGACCATTCTGAAAAAGTCCGACTCGCACCCGACTCGCGGTATGTGGATACAAAGGGTCTTTTAGCGTGAAATCCACGTGGGTGGGCGAAAGGGGAAAATCTCGCAATCCTTCTGCTATGTATTGTCGATGGTTTGCGATTCCATGCCTTCTTGTTGTTGATTTATAAGCGATATTATTGCTCTTTATGTGAACTTCTCATTTTGTGTTGTCCTTTCTCCACTACCTCAGATCTCATTTCATATAAGAACCTTCCAAGAGAGCTTCAACGACTGAAACACTATGTCGTCACCGAGAGGGGGCGCTAACTGCTTGGGTATAACCGCCATCCAACACATATGAATCAGAGGCGCCATTCGGAAGACTGCGGTGTCAACTAACGGAGTGGCGCTTTGGAAGGTCACTAGAATGGACAAGTGGGTTCATAAATGGCAAATGGCGACAAACCGCCATGTGTTGGCGTATAGACGAGGCGTCAACGTTATCGAATAGGAAGCACTCTCAGTCATATGTTCCTGGCTAAATAGATGTGGTTTTTTCTCCTGAGTCTCACTAGATTCGCCGCCGGCTCTACGTCGGGAAGGAGTATCGCAGCTTTTCATTGTGACCGAGTCATCAAGGCAATACGTTGCCCCTGAATGGCAATGGCACAGACAGCACCATTTAGGCAAAAGAAATTCTAGAAGAGTTTGACGCCTTACACTAGAGAAGCAGCCACTCCTTTGTTAACATACAACCTAACTGCTACTTACTGGCTATCCATGAATACAATTCGTAAGCAGACTCCATTGCCAAGATTCCAACTTTCATTTCCGAGGAAACTGAGGTATTGCGAGTAGTGCAGGTAATGCCTACTAAACTTCCAGTTTCTCGTTCCAAATCTAAGGGTCTACGCAGATTTGGAAACTTGTTGCCAATGCCGGGGTAACCAGCGGACCGAGGGTGCCGCAGTACTAACTAATGCAGAGAGGCCCGAAGCCGCGCCTGTAAGTAGGAGGATTAAGCAGGGAACATCTTTGTAAAGAATACGGGGCAACGGATCACGGAGTCGATCATCGACTCGGATTCTGGGGAAATTCCAAAATAGCTGTTGATAGACGCAACAACAGTATTTCATTTTGCTTCCCGCTTTTTTGTCAATTACCTCTTGAGGCAGGAGTAGCTAAAAAGAAAAAAAAATAAAAAAAATAAAAATAAAAAATAAAAAGACCATTGCCTGTGTGAGGAGTGCATGGCTATCCTCGGGACTCCGAGATTGCCACAGAAGATTTTTCGCACAGTTGCGTCATATCCTGCGTCCTAAGTGATAAAATACACCGGAGGACATGCCTTTCTTTGCAACGCTTACAACTTGCACAAAATTTCTCCTGGGCATCTTCAGCCATTCGGTGAGTTGACAGGCGCCTTGTGGCGTTTGCCCCTGGCCGGCGTTGCCCGAACGAGAAAAATTGTGCTTGGTGTGGCTGTTGATTCGACAAAGCAACGCCACTTAGCCAGCGTTACAACTGCGTACGCGTTCTCGCGGTTAAAGAGAAAGCTGTTTAAGCGCGTGGTATGAGCGTACTGTACGGAGCCTCAAACAAGTCAATAGCATTAGCTCATAGCTAAATGGGGCAACTGACTCCGAGAAGTCTTATGGAGTCATTACAGTATATGCACTACCAAATACAGTGCACGAAGGGTCATTGCAGGATAGTGCTGTTGGTCTGCTCATTTGCCTCTCATCAACCAACCGTGTTAGGCTGTGGTTTTTATTTTATTTTACCTAAGAAAAATCCTAACTATTACGATTCCCTGGAGGAGCAAGCCGCCAACAGCGTAGTGGATTAAACATTATGATCGTGGCCCCCAGAGGCCGAGCAATCCGCTGATTGAAGAAGACTAGCGAAATAAGATTTTCTAAAGTAAGTAGCCCGGAGAAAATAAATTTGAAAAAGAAGAAAAGTAAAAGAAGAAGAATGGTTGGAAGACGATTTGATTACCTACTCTTCTACCAAATCTCATCTAGATTGTATCATCCTTTTCGTATATCTTGTGCTGTTGAAGGGAGGATTCTGTCCGGAATTCATAGTAAAGGTTCCTTTCCGGCCCCGCACGTTCTTGACTATGAAAGCTACCTAGACTTCAGGCGGGGTTACAGCTGGCTGTGCTACATCATAGACGCAGCCTGATTATTAATAAACATTCATTTCTAAGTGAGGGCATCGTCTCATGTCGCTACCCTAGGTGTGTAATAAACGAAGAAGACAGTATTATAAGAACTTAGCGGACGCTTAAAGCTCAAATATCTTTGCATTTCTATAAAAGCATTTCTATAAAAGCATTTCTATAAAAGCATTTCTATAAAACCATTTCTATAAAACCATTTCTATAAAACCATTTCTATAAAACCATTTCTATAAAACCATAATCTTTTCAAATAACCAAATGTTTAACCTATATTAAAGTATATACATTGTTTGTACGACAGTTCAGGAGGCGCGTCGTTGCGTTACGATGTATGTAAAAGAGACTAGCTCTTACTATAGCCATCTATCATTGTTCCTGTTTTTTTCTATATTTAATGAACAAGAATGTCTTTTCACAGACTGATGACATTTTGGAACATCAAATACTGGCCTAATACCTACCTGTTGGCGCTCTCTTTTCAGGGTAGCTTGTTGCTAGTTCCTTGCATGTATTTTAGGGGCCGCATGTGCACCACTAATGCCCTGTAGATCAAAAGGAGTCACGACCCAAAAAGAATAAATTGGCTGACAGCTGACAAAAGTTAACGGAAAACAGTATAGTCGCATACATGCGGATTTGCGTCTTTCCGCTCCGCTAGCTATAACCTCAGTTCATTGGACAAAGCCGGCCACGTAGACTGAATGCGCAGCATTTGTTGCTTTATTTGATGTTTCGTGATGTTTTCTTTTTACTCTTCAGGAAGTACAAGATGACACAAGCAGGAATTCGGAACTCAAGTCAAATCCGGGCATCGCACTGCGAGGGGTATTGGGCTAAGTGGTGAATAGGTCATGTTGTTAGTTTGTAAACTTGGAGATGACGATTGTTAAAAGAAAGGTTCAAATATATATATTTGAAGCGTTTTCCCCTTAGATTTCGGTCACATTCTATCTACTGGAAGCAAAATCGAGCTGAGTTTTAAACCTCGCGATGAGATATACTTTCGCATTCTTATCATGGCTGGCCTTGGCCAGTGGCTCTGCCGTTCCACAAAAGAACCTCCCCACTGTTGACCTGGGATATCAAGTCCACCGCGCAATCTCATTCGATGTATGGCTCTTGAATCAATTTTACGAAGAAAATATGTATTGACTGGCAAAAAGAAAACATACAAGACGTATAACTTTACCAATATACCTTTTGCGGAACCCCCTCTAGGTGCTCTAAGATTTAATGCACCGGTTCCACCCAGAGGACGAAAATCAGGAATTCAAGATGGAAGTGTTGGCAAAGTCTGCCCTCAGGCCACTCCCAACTGGCTAGCAATGAGCACATTATTTGATACGGCATTCGCGAATCGCCAGTTGCCCTTCAACGTGACACAGGCAAATGAGACTATATCGAAAATACCTCCGCCGCCGCAAGATGGCAGAATAACAGAAGACTGTCTTGTTCTTGATGTTTTGGTTCCTCAAAAAATATTTGACGCGAGAAATACACCTGGAAAAGGCTTCAAGCCTACCAAAGGAGCACCGGTCTTGGTGTGGATATTTGTGAGTAGCATCATAAGGAGGAATCGTTGTTGAGCATGAACAACCTAACACTTTATATAGGGCGGCGGATATGTGCTTGGAGATAAAACAATGTTCGGTAGTCCGAATGATCTCATGGCAGCAACGCAAACCAAGGGTTCCGACGGAGCTATCTGGGTGGCTATGAACTACCGTCTAGGTGCATTTGGTTTTCTTTCTGGCCCGACATTGCAACAAAACGGCACATCGAACGCTGGGCTTTTGGATCAGAGGCTTGCGCTCGAATGGGTTCAAGAAAATATTCATTTATTTGGAGGCGATCCTGGTAATGTCACTGTTATGGGTATCTCTGCAGGCGGCGGATCAATCATGCATCATATCACTGCCTATGGAGGCCAGAAACCAGCACTTTTCCGGCGTGCTATCCCTCAGTCAGCTGGTTTGGTCCCTATGCCTGGAAACCGAGCACAAGAGCAAGCTTTCGACGATTTTCTATCCATCCTTAACGTCACTACACTAGATGAGGCAAGAGATCTGTCATCGAGCGCATTACTGGCTGCCAATATGAAGCAAGTTGGTAATGCGCCATACGGGACTTTCATATATGGCCCAACAGTGGATGGCTCGTTTGCCCCAGGAATGCCGACGAAACTGCTTCTTCAAGGAGCATTTGTTAAAGGGATTGAGGTGTTATCCTCTTTCAACAGAAACGAGGGAATGACCTTTACGGACCCTTCCGCTTATGATAGCGAGCCTCTATTAAGGAACCAGATTGAAAATACATTCACCCTACTTTCCAGCAAAGACGTTGACTTTATTTTCGAAACTCTTTATCCGCAGGCATATGATGGATCTCAGCCGTATACCGACTCTCTTGGAAGAGCGCAATTGATCATTGGTGAAGCAGCACTTATTTGCAACCAGAATGCCATGGTCAAAGCTGCCGCACAACAGAATATTGCTGCATTTGGCTATGAATATTCTGTCTGGCCAGCAGTGCATGGGTCAGACCAGGTTCCGCTTTTTTCGAATGGGCCAACACCAGGCGTAGACCCTCAAGTTTCGAGCATTTTGAAGAATATTGTAGCGGGCTTTGTAAACAATGGTTCGCCAAATAAGTCTCCAACTGGCATTACAACGCCTTCCTATGGTCGAGACAATTCCATTCTGAACATCCTAGTCAACAATTCATCCGTTATTCGAGATCCTACGGCAAACAGGAGATGTGACTGGTGGCAGAAAGCCCTCTACTATTAGCGGCTCGGTTACATGCTGTCAGAATTTTGTACTGCCGAGTGAATAACTAATCTTTTGTTATTTATATCGTAATATAGAAATTGAAAGTAATTGCTTTATCGTCTACGTATTTTGAGTAAGCTTAATCATTATATGGTTGCTCTTGCCTTTCTTGGCATTCTTCCGGGAACATGGCCAGCCGGTCTTTTTCTCGTTTTGGTAATTCCTCTTCTTCCAAAGACAGCATTCCGCGCAACTGTAGCTCGAGTTCTTTTAGCTCCCGTAAAAACCCTGGGTTCGGTGATGCCTGCGGACGAGCGCGCACAATTTGCCCCAGAGCCGCCCTCAATGACATGGCATGATGTTTCATAAGATATGCTGCAACTAATGCTGGAGAGCGAGATATACCAGCAGAGCAGTGAACCAAGATTCTGCCTGTGCCATTGTTTGACTGGAGAGCCGCCTCGATGATGTCGCAGGCGGTGCCACTAATCTTCATAATCGATGAAGACGGTGAATCGGTGACGCTTACGCGATGGTAGGCCACTCCTGGGACCTTACTTGACGGGCTAGTGCCAACGCTCAACACATGCGCTATTGAGTTTGCCTGCAACAGCGAAATGGAAGAAGCTGCGGAGACCGGCCCGACGAAGATGGATGGACGGAAAACAAGGGAAGTGGAGCTGTTCTTTTCTCGCTTGCCCATATCTAGAAACTGCGCATCGAGAGCTGTGCTTACAGTTGACGGGGAGCTACCGATTGAACACGATGATGCAGCTGCTTGTGTGGAAAAGGCGACTGGACACGCATGCTCCAGGACATGGTTTTTGCTCTTAGCAGTGCACTAGCATGTGACCTAGACAACAACATAGATTATCACCGAGGATGGTCACATTACGAGACTAGACAGAATATCAAGTGTGTCATGCTATTGAGAGATTCGGGCTGCGGATGACTGCATCGTACATATGTATATTTGGACCTAATTTTTCTAGTGCATTACTGGCACGGTCACCGATATTCCGTACTAATATTTGCTCATACCGAATAGCAAGTCTTTGTGTTCCTGAGTGGCAAATTGTTGCTCGGTATACAGTAAAAATATCCCTATTCACTCCCAAGCGGCGGAAACTTATCCGACCACCTACCGTGGAAGAACGGCACACGCAATTTTAAGTACTTCATGCTTAAGTTTAATGCAAAAAGGAAAACAAACGCTGGTGGCAGGGTAGTCCGTCGGCCTAGCTGAGCCGAGGAATCGTGTCTGCATTAGGGTAACCGCTGTAAGCCGCTGGCTTGCGTCCTCCCACCTTGGCACGACGATCAATCGGTCAGGGGCTGCGGGCCAGGAGTTCGATGGCTGTTCTAGAGAGAGGCTGACTCGCAGCGGAAAAACAGCACTAAACATGCAACAGCTGCTCTCCACTTCAGATCACTCCCAAAACTCCGCTGTTGTGATCTGATTACTCCTGTACCCCAGTAAGGAGCACTAAACATATACACAATATTATTGTAATGCCAGTAGTACTTCGTAGTGCTGCCTAGGATTGCTAAAAATGTTTAGATTAGCCAGCCGATCTCATCTCTAATCCACGATAGTAGCAGGGGCATATTGCTGGCACATCACCGTACCGGATAGCCGCAAATTATAAGGATGCAGAGCCATCGACTTACTCGTAACTCCTCGCGTACCGATAGTTATCAATGCATAAGGCGCCTATGGGGTCTAGCTCCGTGTAAGTTGTTCTTGCTGCGCCCATGCTGTAGATATGGTACGTGTACTCTGCGATGCTACGAAACTAATGTAACATGTATTACTGTGTATGCATAGATACCTAGGGATCAAGGGCAAAAGGAAACATCTTCTAGCTGACTGCAGCATGTCCTGGCGAACTGCTTCGAAGTGTCGTCTGGGCATACGTCTTGTGCATGCGAATGCCCACCCTGATGAGCTCGTATTATTGCTTTTACCGCCAAATCTGTTGGGGCCTTCCCAGCGCAGCTTAGCTCTGGTTTTTCATCGCAGCCACCCGTAGCCGTAATGCTATTAAGGGAGTTTAGCGGCGCTGAATCTGGGGTTCTGAAAATCCACAAATCACCGTCGCCGGAGGTATTGCTACAGCCACTCCGTCTCCATTTCCTAAACAAGCAGCTGAAACAAAAACAGCTAAGCTAGGGCAACAGCCATACAATCTTTCCAATCAATGACATCGCCATTTCACTTGGACGGAGCAAAAATCAGTTGTTTCTAGAGCAAGGGATCTTGTCCTATCGGTCCGTCGATCCAACTGTGGGATGCCGGAATCCGGCTGTACCTGACGTAGCTGTGGACTAAGTACCTCGTTCTACTGCGGCAGCTCCTTTCTCTCTTTAGACCTGGAGGGAGCCCTAAGGTTTAGGATGTATCCGATATAAAAGGGCGCCTTTCCGCCTGCTTCAGATCATTTCCATTCCAAGCAAACACTGTGGCCATCTTCATCACTTCGTTTCTTACAGGTTACTATCTCAGCCTTAATCTAATCAACTAATCAGTCAAAATGAAGTCTGTCGCTGCTTTCTCCATCATTAGTGCCGCCATGGCCGGCCTCAGCCAGGCTTGCTCTACTCCTGGCAACTACATTGTCACCTTCTATGGCTACCCCGATAACAGCCCTCCCGGACCTGCTACTGCCCACAACTGCGGTGGTCGTAACTTCAAGGCTGGTGGTAAGTAACTAGCCATATGGAACGTACGAAATTGGGAAGTTCTAAACGTAACTAGGTACCGGAACTTACGCCGATCCCATCACCATTGCTACCGCCCCTGGCGAGCTTAACGTTTGCGAGATTGTCTACCTTCCCCTGTTGACCAAATATGGTCGTTATGAGGATGACTGTGAGCAGTGTGGTACGTACACTTCTCAATGACTCTGTCAAATTAACATACGCTAAACCCTCTCTCAGAGAGTGACTGGAACAATGGTCAACCTCACATTGACATCTGGACTGGCTCCCCCAGCGTCAACGGCGGTCAGAACCAGATCAACTGCGAGGATAACCTCACCTTTGGCGGCCGCTACTCTATCGTCCGCAACCCTCCTACCAATTACGGTGTTGACAGTATGTTTTCGTATAACCCGGTGTTTAATAGCCACGGCTAATCATGAATTCTAGCCACCCCTCTCTTCGTTGCTCCCAACACTTGCAACACCAACCACGTCTATCCTAGCAACCCTGCTCACTGCTAAATTAATGACCGGCAAATTTGTGAATAGCCACACCTTTTAAATTTCAGTTTATGATAATGATTAGCTACGAATAGTTAGCCCCTATGGCGGTTTATCTTTGGAACGCTTCACGTATATAGCTGATTGATATTTGTAAATAAAGCGTGTTACGAACTTTAGCTCGCACACCTCTTCATGAATGCATGCGCCTGACTTGAGGCGGTCGTAAATTTGTATGCGGCCGATTAACACGGGATGACTAAATTTATTTGAGAGCTCTGTTTGGGATCCAGGGAGCGGAAACGTTAACATAAACATCATTATATAGAGAAACATTAGTCAATCTGACTGCGTGGATTTGTCCTCCATACGTGTTCACCAAGTCTGGCTTTCGGTATTTTTTCTAGCACATATTTAATCCTTTGTAATACAACTCTGATATATAAATTAGCATCAGTATTTCTTGAAATATTGAAAAGGAAAGAGAAAAAATAGAAAAAACCCTAGGGAAGAAGAGATTTCGTGTGCTATTCCTATTTTAAACTTATGACATTACTTTAAAGTCGTACGTCATTTTACCACAGGTAAGAATCTAATGAGACAAGTCATCTGCACCTTAATAAGCCATTACCACCAGTTTAATATATGTTGGTTTGGTATAGTGCTCTATCTCTCCATTCGCCAACTTATACATTGTTTGATGCTCTTTCTTACCGTTTCCCGCCCCAACTAATAGAGCTTTATGCTGGATAAGGCCGTCCTTAAATTTAATGTCTAGTTACATAACGTATTTCATATTTCTTTTTCGGCGATTGAGGCTGTCACACTCCAAGGCTGAGATATATATATACCTAAACATCGATGGAGGTGCTGCTTCACGCTTTGTTATTATTTACTCAGCCAAAAGAAACATATAAGTATAGGTTAAGTATACACTTTTCTTTTTCCTTCCTTTTTTTTTTCCGCCGGGGGGGGGGAGTCTTCATAAATACATGTATGAAGCATTCTGGGCAGCACAACAGTTTCAGTTCGACTAATTGCAGGAGTTCAGGGCAACTATCATGTAAAAAGCATCTTCGGCTCGAGTACGCATAAGCACATCTATTTTGTTATATGCTAATTCTAATGTTTAGTACGCTTCTTTGTGTCCTTATCAACGCTAAAATTACCCATCTCTTCTATCTTTCACGAATCGTTGACCAAGACATAGCGAAATCTAGGCTTGCCCGCCTCCAAGTCAACAATTGCCTGGTTCGCGTCTTTCATGGGTCGCTTCTCCACCCAAGGCTTGATTTGCTTGTCGGCAGCGAGTTGTAGCATATCGCGGATCTCATCTGGGCTACCGATACCCGAGCCAGTAATATTCTTGCGGCCATAGATGAGAGACATGGGATTCAAAGAAATAGGAGCCTCTGGGGCACCGACTTGCACAAGGGTTCCCTCATGTTTAAGTAGGGCCACATATTCGTTGAATGGCATCTAGAAATTATAAGATTAGCGCGGGGGTTTAAAGATGGATATTGGTTTTTTCCCACATACATCATTAGAAGATACGGTTGAGATAATGAGATCAAAGCGTTCGCTATTCTTCTTCACCCAATCTGCGTCATCGCTTGTGGCAATGTAGTCGTCGCATCCCAAGTTGATGGCATCTGCTCTCTTGTTTTCTCTTCTTGAGATTCCGACAACTTCGTCGGCGCCAAACGCCTTGGCAAAGAGCACTGCAAAGTGGCCAAGACCACCGACGCCAACAATTCCAACCTTTTTACCCGGACCAGCACCGTGGAACTTGAGGGGCGAGTAGACGGTAATGCCACCACACATTAATGGGGCAGCATATTCGGGCTCCACACCTTTAGGGATTTTGACAACAAAATGCGAAGGGGCACGATGATATAAAGCGTAGCCCCCGTACGCTTTGCCCTTGTTGCGATGTCTGGCATTGTATGTAGTGACGCCGCCTTTGCAATATTGCGGCAAGCCTGCGTTGCAAGTAGAGCAAGGGCCGTCGCGACCAAGGCAGGCATCGCTCTGAGCACCAACACCGACAAGATCACCAACCTTAATATTACCCTCAGCTTCGGAACCAACTCGAACCGCGATACCAACAATTTCGTGCCCGACAACACAAGGGTATTCCGTGGCGCCCTAAGGAATCTTGAGTTAGTACTCTTGAAACGGCGCAGACTAATGATATGGTTAAGATAAGACCCACCCATCCTGATCTCAAAGTGTGCAAATCTGAGCCACAGATACCAGAGTGTGTGACTTGAATATCTACGTCAGTCTCTTCCCAGGCCTTTGGTTGAAACTCTCTCCAAACCATCTTGCCTTCTGACGAGGAAACGTCGTCACCCATCCATCCCTCAAACTTGTAGTCAGTGGACATTTTGGTCGCTTCGAATATATTGCGAATTAAGAAAAGTCTATGTCGTTGCTTTTGTAGTTGAACTGTGTAGAACTGCTTGTCTGGTTCAGATCCAGTTTACACGGCTGTGAGGCCCTCTTTATATCTTTTTCAATGAAGACTTTACACGTTGCTGTTGAAGTCATAGAGGCCCCTTTCCATCGGAAAACTGGAGATAGTCGTCCCACTTTACAAGTTTCAGCAGAGGCTATCTTCGCACCAGGTTGTATTTCGTTCAGGTGTAGGCATTTGGCTACTGAAGCTTTTTTCAACCAACCGCATTTACACACTATTGGACACCGGGAACGTCGCCAAAAACGGAATATGGTCCACTTTTCCACTTTGTGGATTAGTTCATTTGTTGCGGTGAATATGGCCAGTAACAAGATTCGTACCGAGTTATTTTGTCTCGTACCAGCTTATTTTGTCTAGTGCCCTAATTCCGAAAGAAAGTGCTAATCCTGTCATAGCTTAGCAACAACATTTTATCGGCGATTGCGAGCCCACTTTCGGAGATCCAAGGTTGAAGTTGCCAGCCATACCTCGGGTTCTCGCGATAATGTGCCACTTGTGGCTAGTAAAGGAGCGCTGAAGATCATCAGGTGTGAACTGGATGACGTATAAATAATTTGTAGCACCTAATAGTTATTAAGCCGGATTTGTGCAGTGGAGTTAAAGCTGAGCCCGGATCTATCATTACTGACTGGGTTTTTACATATTTGTTTACGGCAACTAAGGCGGAACTGTCTGTCTGTGGCGCGTTTCTCCCTTTGTAATTTTTCTTCTTTTTTTGCTCCCCTTTCTCTTTTGCCTTTTATTTGGAGATGAGAATATGGTTTGCGCGATGGTTCAGAACAGATATGGTAATAATTTCTAGTTCATATCGTTGCACGCCTGCGGGTCAAACTGATCTTTCCAGCTCTAGCGAAACAACCCTAGGAATGAGAGTAACTCTTGCTCAAACTCGGACATAACGAATTTAACGGACTTCGAGGAATTGAGCCGCATCTTAATATTATGTATGTCATACTATATCGTCGCACAAACCCCTAGTTTCCTAGGCCACTAAATAGGTCAAGTTGACGCGAAACTCCGCTGAGAAGGCCGCCCAATCCGTACTATGAAGGTCCACTGCGGATGAAATGCGTTCCGCAACTCACTGCACTGCAGCTTTTCGATTTCTTGTAAACTAAAACCCACCCTAAAATTGAGCCCGTTAGCCTCGGTCTATGGTCGGATCCTCTCTGATAACATGGGAGTAGACTTGAGTGGCCCTTACCAAAAGACCGACTAGAAATTTGTTATTCACATAAGTCCGAGAACAGTGTGTGCGAAGGAAAGTGTCGGCTGTCAATAGACACCGGTGCTACCGCAGCGCCATCATTATCTTCAATGTAAAGGCTAAGTCTTCCGTTGCGATTATCATTTCGGTATTTATTCAACGCAGAGCTGCTAACAGTGGTTTTACTACCTAAAATTTCCCACGACAGTAGGCAAGGCCACCCACGGTGCGCCAGTGTCTTCATCGACAAGTGAGTTAAGTGTCTTCACGAATGTAAAGTAGACCATTCTTACTACCGCTTTATATTATTTAGTTATACCGAGCTAATTACAGAGGGTTGAGCTGCTGACCTATATATAATGTTTCTTGCCAGCTGTTCTTATTGGACCTTGCCGAAAATGATACCTATTAAGGAAATCATGCCAGCTAAACAGTTGATGTAGTCTACTCTCTACAATCGTTTAGATGCCCTTTTTTTCCCCTTTAGAAAAGCCACAACAAGGATATAGCACTCACAAAAGTAGTCCAAATATGCAGTAATGGTTGCTGATATTGCGACGCTCTGTGTTGCAGCCGCAAAGGCGAATCGATCAGAAGCAATGAATATAGATCAGATAAGTTCCGGGAGTATGGAGTAATCAACTGGTGTTTGACGCCCCACAGCTCCCTAGGCTCCTCCAAGGCGCACTGGAAACGATAAGATAAACAATTGTTAGCAGTGTAAGCTCGCAATGTGGGCACATACAAGTGCGGCTGAATCGATTTAGCCAACGTGTAGAGATTCTGCCTCACCTGACTCCCATAGGACGACAGGAATGCATCTTGGGCGATGCAGTGAGCCATATTAAGCCTCAGCTGGTCCAAAACTGATAAGAATAATATCCGAACGTGGACACTGGCACACGGCACATTTGGTTGCGAAGGAATACAAGTCATGAGCAGGGAAAGACAAATCACATGGCGGCGGCATAGTTCCTCTACATGGCTCCAGATTTGATTTTAGCATAAGTGATAAATAAGGCGTGCACTGGGTTGACATTGGGACTTACGACTTATCGATCTTTATTATAAGAATCTTACTCCCTCTCTAGATGCATGTTAGTGTAGCGCTTCACTAGTCCATATCCCTGTGACCACGTGTTGGCAAGGCTTATTTCAGCAGATCGGAAGGGCGTGGAAGCCTCGCCGCAGTCAATAAGATGCATTCCGTGCGTTTCCCCCCCGCTAGAGGCTGAGCCAGCAGCTGGATCGCCCATTCGGTACACAAAAGGGCCAAGATATCCTAACCCTTTTGCGTATACTACAAGCTAGTAGTAGCATTTGCTCGTATTTAATCACTCAAAATGCCAACTACTATCACCCAGCTAATCTTTCTATAAACATACTTGGCTTTAAGATCTACGCACAAGAAGTTCACTTATAGAAAGCATCAATTAAGCTTATAACATAATGTCGGGCTATCCACAGCCACCGCCGATACCCCCCCGATACGGTAATGGATCTGGCCCCCCTCAACCCCCTCCTCGACTTCCTCCTAGGCAGACAGGCGGCCAGCCAGTGCAAAATAACGCTCAATACCCATACGGAGGCATGAGTCCACAGCAGCATTCCCCGTATGGATACCAAGCGCCGCCTATTTCGGCACCATCATCATATCCAACTACGACTGCATCGGCGCCATATCACCCGCCTCCTCCAGGTGCACCATCGCCTAGGCAGTCAAGCTATCCGCTTGGGCCAGCAACAACAAACCCTAACTTAGTCTTGGCAGCATCTACTCAGAGACCATCTCAGTCCTATCCTCCTCCTCCTATTCCCCGCCGCCCAGTTCCACAGAGTCCATCGAGTCCATCTAGTTACTCCCCTAACCCCCCATATAATCCAACTCAAAGTGCACAAACTCAAGCTTCACATACATATTATCCACCTCCTCCTACCACCTATTACAATAACCCTTCCGGCAGTGTTGCGACCGCTCCAAACACATCCGGCCCTCCATCAGTTACACCCCCCCAGAGCTCAACATACACCAGCTATACGTCCACTGAACAATACAGCGGGCCTGGCTCTTTACCACAGTCGCCATTATCAGGAGAATATATGCCACACGGAAATGCATATTCACAATCTCAGCAGCAAATAGCGAATACACCTTCATCTCCTCCTCCTTTGCCGCTGTCAACTCGTCCTCCGGTTGGAAGCACCACCACCATCTATTATGCTCCACCTCCTCCGCCTCGTCCGACTACGGACCCAGCAACTCAAGGACAGCAATATGCAGTATCGCAAAATGCGCATCAATCATCGTTAGCGTCGTTTGAGTCGCAAACTATTCAAAAGCAGGGTCCACCCAGGTCCGCTGAAGCTCTCGATTCTCAGCATGCAGTTTCGACAAACTGTCCTCCTCCTCCGAATTCAGCTGCATTGCCTGAAGCACAGGAATCTCATATCCTTCCTCAAGAATACCAACCGCGGCTTACTCAAGCCTCATCAGCTCAAATTACAAATGATATCAGCCCAGAAGAAATCCAGCGGTCAACTACAGCGCCATCTGCAGATCCCATGGCTAGTCTTTCCACGCAAATGGTTAATCTCAGCATGAGTCCTCTGGGAGATCGTTCAGGGTCACAGTCCTATGTACGGCAATTGGATGAAAATGCACCGCGACCTCCACCGCATATTCGTACTACAGGGCCGCCACTGGAAGTAATTACTTTTTGTCCAGAAACAAGGATGTTAGATTATTCACTTTACTGGTATCGTTTACCTGACTTACCGGATTTCCTGATATGCACAAAATGCCACGCTGATCATATCGAATCTACCCAGCTGGCAAGCCAATTTGAGAAAATAAAGCGGCCTGATAACTATTACTCTTCCTGCTCTTTCTGGATTCCTCGAGTAAAGGAAGTTATGTGGCCTCAGGCTGTTCGTACAGGCAATATCGACGCGTTGCGACTGTTCATGAAAAAGCGTGGTAGTATAAAGGCATGCAAAGGGGCAAATGCAACGGCGGCCACAGAACAAATTAATTGGTATGGAATGTCCAATAGCGAAATTAACGGGTTCATTGCATGCGAAGCTTGCTACGAGGATCGTATAGTAGGTACGTCATTTGAGAGCAAGTTCTCTCTATATCGCCAGCAGCCTGCCAATGAAAACTGGTCCTGTGATGTTGCTGTGAAATACGTTTCCCGAGCCGTTGTTAAACTGGCTCAGCAGAATGACTGGGCCGGATTTGTTGCCGGAGTCACTCGCCGCCTCTCCTTACCTAAATGTGAAGGGAAAGACATACAGTCAAACTCTTGTACCTGGTACATACCACGGCGCAAGATCCAGAATATGCAGGCTTGTGAGGCTTGCTACATGGACAGAGTTGTTTTCACGCGGTTTGAGAGAGAATTCGAAGCATATGGCATGAACACGGGTTTGGATTCTTTTATCCATCACTTTACTCAATTATGGGCCTGCAAACTACACGAAACTAACCTCCCCTTGGTGTGGGCTATGGAAAATGCAATTGAACAGCGCGATTGGTCTGTGTTTAGTAGCTCGGCAGAAGTCGCGTGCCGACTCCCCCCTTGTACGGCAAATGGGATCATTCGCGGCAACTGGTGGACAATTCAAGGAGGGTGTGACAACTTTGATGTCTGTGAGAGCTGTTATACGTCCATTCTAAGAACGAGTGGAGTCGGCCACTTCTTCGAGCCTGCACAACGCAATCCCGAGGCCACTTTAGTCTGCGATTTTTGCGTGTCGAGCCCTCGATTCCGACAATATTTAAGAATTTATGCCAAATCGATGGATCAAGGAGTTTTCAGTTACTACCTGGACTACGTTCGGACATTTGCTTCGATTCCTGTCTGCCCTGTGCTCAAAACAGTCGAGAAGACAACTTGGTGGGGTTACCCCGGCGCTTTGTTCTGTCAGGATTGCTATTTGAGTTTTGTTATCGATACTAAGCTTGGGAGTTCGGTGCCCATAAAGAAGGGATTTGATGAGCGCCCTCAAATTTGTCAGATCTGGTCGTCTCGCATGCGCACGATGTGGTTGCAAGCGTGTGACGCCGGTGCCCCAGGCTCTCCCGAATCGGATGCAAAGGTGGCAGAATTCACCGAATTTGCAAATAACCGGCTGAAAATTTATACTCAAACAATTCCTCTGATGGATTTAATCCGCTCAATGAAGCAAGCGAAAATGCAAGCCGCGATGACTCAGGGCCTGGTGAGTGTCATGTACACGGGTATGGATGGGTTACTGTCGGTATCTGGCGCCACAGATGGGCATCTTCATGGAAGTAGTCAGCTAGGCTGGTATGACACAGCCCAAGGCGCACAGGGAGCGCAAGCGTTCCAGAATATGCAATCTGGTTTCGCGAATGCAAACCGGGCAGATGAGTGGATGCAAATGTTCCAACTCGAGCAGATATGGAAACAGGTTGAGTAAGGCGGACGCATGTATATAACGACCAATATTATAGACATAGCTGGCGTATTAATACCTGTTAAGACCCCAAACAGTGCAACAGATTAGACTATTAGTCGCCCATTCTAACGTTTGCCCAACTTATATATAGTACATGTATTAATGCGTTCCATCTTCCACCTATAGAGAGATGAAAACGGGCAATTGCTGTCCAAACTTTCAATTATTCCGCAGATTGGCCGACCCTCGGCAATTGGCTTCACTAGTGCGCTAGTGCTTGAGAGGGGTTGAGAGAGCTGAGAACGTTCTGTGGAGAGAAACAATTGCATGGCATGATCCATACTGACGACGGTGCTTCAGTCCACATTTAATCCCCTCATAGCAATTCAAACGGTTCAGACAACTTTACAAAATCATCATACAAGGCACATAGAGCTCTCTGGTGTTAACAACTCTACAATCTCCTTTTTAAAATGGCATTGCCTCAAACAATGAAGGCCGTCGTCTTCGGTGGGCCCCGCAGTGTGTCGGTCCAAGATCGGCCGGTGCCTCAAAGTACGTCTCTAGCTAGCTATGTGGCAGCGCTACAAACGTGAGATGAGCATTCTATAACTCAGTTCAGTTCAAGATGATGAAGACATCATTGTCAAAGTCAGCGCGACTGCTCTCTGTGGCTCGTAAGTATTTTTCTCTTAACCTAACCGGGAAAATCGCCCAGCTAATGCAGGATGCCCTATAAGCGAGCTGCACGTTTATCGCGGCCATGAACGGCCGCAACCTGGATTCATTATGGGACATGAATTCACAGGAACTGTTGTAGCCATAGGCTCAGCTGTTAAGTCAGTTGCGGTAGGTGACAAGGTCGTGACTCCGTTTACCGCATCATGGTATGTACTCGTATCTTGATATAATACTTTCGTTCTTGCTCCGCGCAATAGAGGCATCTCTGCTTACAAGAATGTCAGCGGCAAATGCTTTTACTGCCTCAATGGCGCTTCTGCGCGCTGTGAGAAAGGGCTGCTCTTTGGCTCAACCAAGCTCGACGGTGGCCAAGCCGAATACGTCCGTGTGCCTTTTGCAGACGGCACTACGCACAAAGCACCGCCCTCGATTTCTGACGAGGCTCTCATTCTAATGGCAGATATCTTTCCCACTGGCTTTTTTGGCGTCAAGTCTGCACTCAGTCTTGCCCCTCCAACTCTCAATATACATGAATCCACCATGGTCGTTATTGGATGTGGCCCCGTCGGTTTATGTGCGATTGTTGCAGCAGCCGAATTGAAGCCTAAGCATCTATTTGCTATTGATAGCGTGGATAGTAGACTCAATCAAGCGAAGCAACTCGGCGCCGAGCCTCTTAATTTTGTCAAGGACAAAGCAGGAATGACGGCTAGAATCCGGGAGGTTACGGAAGGAAGAGGCGCCGACTTGGTCGTTGAGGTTGTTGGACTTTCACCAGCATTAAGGACAGCGTTTGATCTTGTGAGGCCTTTTGGATGCATTAGTAGCATTGGTGTTCACAATGCAGAGGTATGTTTCATGATAATGCGATGCGACTCAGCTCAGCGCTAACATCGAGCAGATTCCATGGTCAGGTAATGAAGCGTATGGGTGAGTACAAACTGGCTTCCGGATGAAAAGAGTGGAAGAGAGCAGAATTCTAACAGATGAATACGTATAGCAAGAATATTCGTTTACAGATGGGTCGATGCCCTGTTCGCAGCATTTTTTCAGAGGCTCTCGCTCTATTTGAGAAGAAGCAGCATCTCTTTGGGTGAGCTACCATTTCTATCGAATTCAAATTCGATATCATGATCTAACTAGAGACGGTAGATTCATGTTTGAAAATATTATGCCGCTTCAAGAAGCTGTTCAGGGCTATACACTATTTGACGAGATGAAGGTACAGAAAGTTGTCTTCAAGCCATAGCTATAAACCACCGATGTGGCAAAGACTTGACCAACGAAACAAACAATTAAAAAACTCTTAATTTAACATTATCGGACTCCCAAATTCTCGTACTTAGCCTTTCGGAACCATTGGTGCGTACCTTCGATGCGCTTGCTAAACATCCCTCTTTACGGTATCACCAAAGACAAATAGGCACTGAAACGGCTGCGCTCAGCGCATGAACCTAACTAGACGAAAGAGGCGCAAAGCTCTAGCAAAGCTAGTGCGCATCACCCATTCCATTGAAGCGTTTCAAAATGGTCTTCAGTCGTAAAATGTAAAGCCTATACCCTGGTTAAAACAAATGATACCTCTCTTAATAGTGATCAAGCTGAACAGCAGTGGCTTTCAGAGCTTGAATCTGGCGTATAGACCCCGGTTTTCTAGAAAATCTCTTTATTTGCATGCCCGCCTTTGTTACTCTCAGTAAATGCATCACTATGAAACCCACGCCCTTCGGATTACATGTCGCATGATTTCATAGATGCAGCAGAAGCTGAGACTGGTATTAGACTTGGCAATTCTGTTCTGTAAAATTCCAGGCATCTATTACACAATTAAAATGGCTGCCAAAACACCTTCTGATGAGCGGAAGATGCTCAACGGTCTGTTCGCACCTTTCAGAAACGACCGACGAGGACTATATCGCTAATACTAACCTTGAATAGGCCAAGGATCTGTAAAGGTCATCAGCCCCTCTCATACCAATGGAGCTGCTACAGGAAATGCTGCAGAGCAGTCTGGTGAAGATTCGGATGATGATCCAGATCAACATACAATTGAAGTCGCGGCTGCCACCGGTGAGGGTGGCGACATGAAGAAGCCGAAGAATAAAAAAAAGAAGAACAAGAAGAAGAAGAAGGCCGTTCAGACGGATCCTCCATCGATCCTTGTATCAAAATTATTCCCAAAAAATAATTATCCAAAGGGCGAAGAGGTCGAATATAGAGATGAGAATTTGTATCGCACTACTGACGAAGAAAAGCGTCATTTAGATAACATGAAAAACGACTTCCTCTCTGACTACCGCCAGGCAGCCGAAACGCATCGCCAGGTCCGCCAATGGGCGCAAAAGAATATTAAGCCCGGCCAGAGCCTCACTGAAATTGCCAACGGCATTGAAGATAGCGTTCGGCGACTCTTGGGGCATGACGGCTTAACTGAAGGGGATTCGATTATTGCCGGCATGGGTTTCCCGACCGGCTTGAATATCGATGAGATTGCGGCTCATTTTAGTCCGAATGCAGGTGATAAGACTGTGCTTCGGCAAAATAACGTGCTGAAAGTTGACATTGGCGTGCATGTTAATGGCCGCATTGTCGACAGCGCCTTCACAATGGCGTTTGATCATAAATATGATAACCTTCTTGCAGCTGTGAAAGACGCTACGAATACTGGCGTCCGTGAGGCAGGAATTGATGTTCGTCTTGGCGAGATAGGTGGTTATATCCAAGAAACCATGGAGAGTTACGAATGTGAGATTGACGGTACGACTTATCCGATTAAATCGATTCGCAACATAGGAGGCCATAGCATCTTACCATATCGCATCCATGGTACTAAAAGTATCCCGGCTGTAAAATCGGACGACATTACCAAGATGGAAGAGGGTGATATCTTTGCCATCGAGACTTTCGGTAGTACTGGTAATGGCTGGGTATACGACCATGGAGACGTCTCTCATTACGCTCTCCGCGGCGATGCACCAAAGGTAGACTTACGTCTATCTTCGGCCAAGTCACTCTTGAATGTTATCAAGAAGAATTTCCATACCGTTCCATTTTGCCGACGCTACTTGGATAGAATCGGCCAGGAAAAGTATCTACTTGGTGTATGGTCCATCAACCGTCAAGTTCTGCACTCAAAATAACTGACATTTCGGACAGCTTAACACCCTTGTGAAAAGTGGTATCGTTGAAGACTACCCGCCTTTGGTTGATAAAAAAGGGTCGTATTCGGCCCAATTCGAGCATGTAAGGATTGCCTTTATTATGCTACTATCTTTAGTGATGCCTACTAACGAACCATAATAGACTATCTTGCTCAGACCTACCGTAAAGGAGGTCATTAGCCGCGGAGACGATTACTAACTGAGAGAAAATTCTCTTAGCTAGGGCATTTCCCCCGATTTAACGATCCTGGTAGAAACATCAGCCGATCGTAAGATACAAGCAGAAGCTTGAATCCGTTTCATTCGCTACTTTCATTTACATACATTCGACTATTATTTTATATAAAAATCAGTAATGATGCGCTGAGATACAACATCTTTTGAAGTTATTGGCATGTTAGCTGACCTCACTGAAAGGAAAATGCCCATTAGTACAAAAAAAAAAAAAAAAAAAAAAAGATAGAGGGTGAATAGGACGAGATAATCTCTTGATAGCACACAGTCGTTACAATACAAAATTTAGTACATGTTACATCTCAGCACGAATCTAGTTGTTGTAATCTATAATAGGAGATGCGCTCATAAATCGGATTTGGATATTAAGTCATCTCTATGCTAATCAATACATGTATGGTCTATATCCACCATTAAAGCTGTACGCCGGTTACAATAGTGTACTTCTGAAAATCCTCTCTTGGTACATATTTTCGTCCATCAGTGCTCACACTGACAGGTTCCCAATCCTTGAGCAATCTCAGCTCTTGCTCTCGCCGGCGTTTTGCACCATCAAACGAATCCGAGCCTAATACAACGCGAGTAGCCCATGGCCGACCGGCTGCGACTCCTTCTCTTTTAACAACATCAACCATTGTGGACGCAGCCTTTGCGGGGTCCCCCGGCATAAGTCCCATGGGATCGGTTGCAAACACGCCAAGAAATTCTGCAAGAAGCGGTTTGTACGCCTCTGTAGGCTCGGAAGGGGGTGGAGCATGGTCACCTTCTCGGGGTTGCATAAGGTTGGTGACAAAGCCGCCACAATCGAATGCGACGCTTCGAATACCCAAGTCGCAGACCTCTTTATGAAGACTTTCTGCGAAAGCACTAAGAGCTGCTTTTGTCATTGAGTAGTGAGACATTGTCGGCAGAGCCATCCAGCTAGAGCTGGAGGAAGTAAATGCAATACAGCCATGGCCCTGAGCACGGAATAAGGGCAATATAGCCTGAGTTGTATGCATCTGCCCAAAGACATTGACTTGGAACATATTTTGCACGTATGCATCACTATTTCCAACCATGATTCAGTAAGCCGCCTATAGGAGACATTCTTCGCGAATAAATACTCACTCTGCATCTTCGACGGTTTTTGCAGCCGACATGCCAGCGTTGTTCATCAGCACATCAATGTGCCCAAATATGTTCCACGCTTTCTGTATTTGAGCCCTAACCTCTGCGATCCCAGCGGTTATATCAAGTTCCAGAAGCGCGATGTTATCTGATGTGGACTTTAGATGGCCAAGTCGTTCTTCAACCTTTCTACCACTCGCAATGACTTTATCCCCGCGAAGGAGAATGTGCTGTGCCAAGGCAGCTCCTATGCCAGATGTGGCGCCTGTAACGAGGAAGACAAGAGGGGCCATTTTTTTGCAAATAGATGGTATATTTGAGAATGAAGAGTGTCACAGATTGAGCTGTCAAGAAGAGATGAGTAACTATTGTTATTGAATGTGAGGATTGAAGGTAGCGCTCATCTGGAACATGGTTCTGGAGGCCTTTTATATACATGTATGTTCTTTATTCTTGGCGCTTTAGCCATAATCTTTGGTTTAGGCATTGTACCTTCACTTCTCCTGAGTGAAGTAAACTTTCTACGGCCTGTTGAGCCAGATCCGAAAAGTAGTGGTAGCACCGACAACATGGACGAAAATGCGGACTAAATGAATGCGAGCAGCAGAGAGATGAGGAAGATTTCCGATCACGTGAGCGGACAAGCCAGCGATGATGCCCATTATTGGCTTCGTCCGCGGACGAATGCTTTAATCCTATATCACCCATCCGGATGGGATTTCATCTGCAGTAAATACGAGCTTTGCTTTCGACTCGTACCAAACATTTCATCCGAGATGGAGGAATCTCGAAATCATACAAGCGTGCCGGCTCATCGAGCGAGGAAGATGCGGAAGGGAACCCGAAGCTGTACCGAATGTACGTACATACCAGTTACCAATTACAGATGACTTGCATGTGACAAACCCCCATTGCATGTGCTCTGCCATGCGGAAAGTTTCTCATAATAAGGGATTGGCGGATATTAACAATTGACTACCAGGTAGAAGACGTAAAACACGATGTATTTATTCGCCCGGAGATCGCGACTGCGTCTTGTGCAAATCGCGTGGTGCCCGCTGTATTGAACAAGGCACCGAAGATCCGAGCTCTTCAGAAACAAAGCCAAATAGTCTTCGTAAACACCATGATAATGAGAGAAGATCCAAAATCCGAGCTGGAACTGCTATTGATCAGCCCGATAATCTCTTTGAAGATGCGGAGCCATCCGATCTCATACTGTCGGAAAAGATCGACTCTGCACCGATCGTGTCCTTGCTAATCGATGCCAAGGTAAACTCTTGTTTGGAAAATAGATGTTTATTTTTTCCTTGGTCCCTAACTGTTATATATAGCTTTCTAAATTAGCAGAAACCGAAGCCGTCGAGTCTTCCGTTTTGCTGTCAACGGGTAACGAATCGACTTACACTCGACCCTCAGACAGAGGTCAAAGTCTGCGACTTTCATTTGATCACCCTCTCGGCAGCAAATCCGCACGGATATGCTCCACTTTACGTTCAATGCTACCGAGCTATGACACCATAAGATCTGTCTTGGCCGAGAAGGGGTCGTGGTGGGACAGCTTCCGTCAAAAAGCATACGCCATTTCTGAAGCCCCGTCTCAGACGATCGAGGCCTTTGCAAAGCGAACTTATACAAGCAGCAACCCGGCCGACATAGGCGCTCTCGCCATTGCATTTGCGAGGAGCTTAAATAAGCACCGTTATATGTTTACCCTTGTAGATGAACTTGTAATCTCAGATATTGCCTATACAGCAACTATAGAGGGCTTGGAATGCCTGATACTGCTTGCTAAATCGTATACTGATTGCGGCCAGCCAAAAAGATCATGGCTTGTATGGAAGAAGGGCATAGCTGCTATTCAGCTGATGGTTCGTCCCCGTGTTGATAAGTTAAGGATTTCTTGCTTTATCTGACTATACGCAGGGCATATGTATTGGAAACAATTATTCTTCGACGGAGCTGAGGCTTTGGTCTGCAATTTATCATGGCGATCGATTCTGTAGTATGCTATTAGGCTTGCCTTACGGACTTAACGACAACCATTATCTATCTGCTATTACAGCACCCGGAATGTCCCAAGGATTTTACTTCGTTCTCAATTGTGCAGTCATTTCCGGAAAGATAATTGATCGAAATTTAACTCCCGGCAAGCCTTCTTACGCGAAAGCGATAGAGCTGGATGAAGAACTGGAGGCGATCGCGTCGTCCCTATCCAAAGATTGGTGGATGATCCCGGATGATCTAGAACGATTACGACAGCCACTCGAGTCTGACAATCTCAGAGAACAGCTATTACAGCAATTATACTTCTTTTGGGTCAAGCTATACCTTCACTTGCCATTTTTAGTGGACTCATCAGCGGGTTCACCCCATCACTTTAGCAGAATGGCCTGTATAGAATCGGCAAAACAGATCTTAAGGAGATATCGGGTCTTGCGCTACAGGAACAAGTCGGGCAACTGTTTATTCGAATGCCAGACAACGGATTTTGCTTGCTTCACTGCCGCTGTAGTTCTTCTTGTTGGGACTTTCCATTGCAGCGCTGAAGGTCTGTCTCCAAACGTCGAAGAAGATCTGGAGCTGGTGGCCGCTACCGACAAAATTTTACTGGATGAAGAGCTCAAGAGCGACTGCAAAGTTGCGGCACAGTGTCGAAAGGTGCTTCAAATGCTCAGTTTGAAAGGGCCCGAGCCATCGGACGAATACCGGGAAGTTGTGATACCGTATTTTGGCGCAGTGATTCGCAAACGTTCTCGCCACACACAGTCCATTAATTCCCGAAATCTATTGCCATCAGTCGGCTATAACATCGATGAAAGCTCTATCCCGCCTCCTCCTCCTGCTCCTCTCCCTCGTCCTTATTATTCAGCCGATTTAGGAGCTAATGTCCCGGCTGTGGAAAATCCATGGAGTTTAAATGGATTTTCGCTACAGTATATTAGCCATCGCGGACTTGACCGGGCCAATCTCGGCGGGTTTATGGGAGGCGCCGAAGTGGGGTCCGCTCAAGATGAGTTCCATTGCGCCTCGGCAGCAATGGAATGGGACCCAGGTTGGAACGTTCTCACTGACATCGACTGGGACCTGATGCCCGGCATTGATGAAACTGTCTCCTGAAAATTCGATTGACTTCAAGCAACTCCTGAATACTTTGGACACTGTACCTAGGCCCAAGGCAGCATTATATATCATTACACATGACATCACTTGTGAATCAGCATACATGCATGTATCGTCCCAAGTTCTGCTCATGACAAGTACTCTGTATGATCAATATATTTTATCTGTAAAATCAAGAGTAATTCGTTCTCCAATAGACCGAGCCTCGTTGTAGCTGAGTGGGGGTCGAATAATGTCCGCAGGCGGAAAAGCCGGTCAAACTTCTACCAACATAATAGCCTACCCTAAGTGACTATGATGTGCCTCGGACGGAGTAACCAAGTGGATAGTGCGTACTCGTATATACTGCTAGACCGAACACATTGATGGATTTTCATTGTGCACAGACATCCCAACTGCTGCTAGATTGGATCTTTGATCCCCTATGCACTGTGATTGAGCGTGGGGGCATTAACCCCCTTTGTCCCTTCATTCTAATTCTAGCTGATAAATAAGTCTTTATCCTCGGATGTGGTTTCAATGCGGCTCAGGTATAGTACCCTTCCCGTTGTATCAAAATCCCTTGGTGGCCCGCTGGTACCTCAGTTGACTGGCTGAAGCTCTCAGTAGTGGAGTATATTACTATTTCGCACCTCCCTATCCTTAGATTGCAAGAAAATTGACTCGTTCAGTTTCGGTTTCTGTCTTTTGCATTCCATTTATCTCTCATGCAAATGCGCACTTGGCTGCCTTGGCAGCTACTAGTGAGAGTGAATCAACCACTGCGTACGATGCCAACTGGGTAGCTTAGGTATGCATGTGCGGGTGCATGGCAGCATTGTTTGTATAATAGCTCAAAAGGACTCGCAGAGACTGAATCAATTACAATGTGGCGAAGGTCCACCGCATGTTGCGTATACGGATATACGGCCATCGAGTCGTACAAAAGTGATCCTCTGCAATAATTATCAATTCTGCTCGTACTTGTCTGCTGAATAAGATGGGCAAGAAATGTTGATTCCATCCATTAGCGTCTACTCGGAAAGGTCCGTTGACTTTCCAGGTTGTTCTTACATGCAGCGTTATCTTGGACATTCGCACAGCTTGATAACGCAATGAAACTTCACAACGGATCACTTAACTATGTCTCTCTTCTATTGGCTGAACCGAGGGTTTCGGGCGATGAGATAAGCAGGCTTCGGGCATGATGTCACTAGTGCTTGGGAAGACCCGCAAAATGCTCTGAAAATTTCTTTCAATTATGGCCTAGAAACTTTCTCGAAGCAATCGCGCCAAGGCCGCTGCGTCACTAAGCCTAATGCGGAACATATACGGGACATGCCGTACGCAAGGAGCATCTTCCGTCGATGGGATCTTCCGGTAGCTGTAAAGCAGGCGCTTTGACGGGTGGGTTTCCTCGGTAATGAGAGAGTGTGTTTGTAATTATCCTTGAGATTTGTGTTTCATCGGTGCTAAGGTTAGAAACGCCGAAAAATGATATCAATTGATGCTTGAACAGCTGCCGCGATGCAAGTATTAAAGAGTCGCGGGCCAGCCCCTCGATAAAACTTTGATCAGCCAGAAGAACATCAACAATCAACAACAATAACAACCACTACAACATTTACAGAACAATTAAATTAAGACATAATTCCAAATTCTTTCAGCTTTACAACACATAATTATAATTACCAACCTTTCGACTCTATATAAAACCACACCAACACAATCAGAATGAGCGGCCAGGTTACCTTCGACGTCTACCGCGGTGCTGAGGGCGAGACCCCAGTTCGCAAGACTGTTACCAGAGAACTTCGCCCCAATGATGTTTTCCTTGAGATGACCCACTCCGGCCTTTGCGGCACCGACCTCCACTTCAGACACGCCGACATTACTCTCGGACACGAGGGAGTCGGAATTGTCAAGCAGGTTGGCCCTGCCGTCAAGGACCTCAAGGTCGGTGATGTCGCCGGATTTGGCTACATTCGCCAAGTCTGTGGTAACTGCATGGAATGCTTGACTGGTAAGCTACAGCTCATAGCCGATACTGGCTGCAATGCTGGACAATTGCTAATAACATTCTCTAGGCTGGGACCAGTACTGCTCTCAGGCTGTCGCATATGGCAACGCCGATTTCGATACTGGCAGCTTCTCTCACGGAGCTGTTCTCGATGCTCGCTGTGTCTTCAAGATCCCCGATGAGATCGACCCCGCTGATGCCGCTCCGTTGATGTGTGGAGGTGCTACTGTCTGGACCGTTCTCGACCAGTATGGAATCAAGTCCACTGACCGAGTTGGTATCATGGGCATTGGTGGTTTGGGCCATATTGCCATCAAGATGGCCGCTGCAATGGGCTGCCACGTTGTTGTCTTTTCCAGCAGCGAATCTAAGCGCCAGGAGGCTCTCGACTTCGGCGCTCAGGAGTTTCACGTACTCCGCCGGGGAGAGAAGTTTGAAGGCAAGATGGAGCCCATCAAGCACCTTCTCCTCTGTGGAAATGCCCAGGTCGACTACGACGCGTAAGTTTTCAATTTCAAAAGCCACATACCGAGCAATTGTATCATTAATACTAACTAATAATTTTCTAGCATCATTCCTTTGATGGCACCTAACAGCGCCATCTACCCTCTTGCAGTTGACTTCAACCCTTCCAAGATTATCCTATTCAACCTTGTATTGAAGGGTATCCGAATCCAGGGCTCAGTCGTGGTTTCCACCACTGAGATGCGGAAGATGCTGAAATTCTGTGCTCTGCACAAGATTACTCCTCAGATTGAGAAGTTCCCGCTCAACGAAACTGGTATGACTGATGCCATGGCTAGGCTGGTTGAGGGCAATGTCCGATACCGCGCAGTCCTCGTTGCACAGAACTAGGCCATTTGACAAGTACGATGGGGCAACGAGAGAAAAGAATCTGATTCTAATAATGATGTAACGAATTGTTGGTTAAGCGATAGACCGCTGGAAAATATAAAATTAGACTTGGAAAGCTATCTTTAGACATAGATGCCAGGTATTTTGGCACTTAATAGATTATTATAACACTAGCCTTGATTATTTCACCATCTCTATACATGCGGTCTAGCATTGCCCTGACAGCGGGTGTTTCAAAAATACCGAACTTTTTTTACATAAATCTTTCCTGTGCTATTTTTTAACCACGGGATCCCATTCCCCCCTTCTTCTTTTCTTTTCTTTTTTTTTTAACCTTTTCCTTAGACTTTCTTTTTTACTTTTGCTACCAATTGAGATTAGTTATCATATGTGTCCATTGTGGCCAAGACGTATAATGATAATAATGATATCATAAGTGGCATTCTCACATTTTGACGACTGGTCTCAACTACCTAACCTAACATGCCTCGCCTAGGCAATAACAAAACGGCTAGCCGGGAGCTTACATCATCGTTCTGGCGCCTACTTGTACTTATTAGTACGACTGCCTAAACTGTTACCGCAGTAGTGTCATAAGTACACGTATATCACTAGCGGATGATGCGGCCTAGTGGCGATACGAAGAGATATGAGCTCAATAGCTATTTCTGAAAGCTCAAAGACAGAGCTCCCAGATGTCTTAGCAGCTCCCCAGGCTTAAGGGAAAGTTATGAGCACGAAATGAATCCGGGACCCTGCTACTTTTAAGGATTTGAATAAGGTAGTTAATATTATACATAGAACATTGAAGAAAACAGCAAGAACAGACTACATGCAACTCTGCTCTTAAGCAAACCTTATTAGTAGCTGGGCTGACAAATGCCGCGCATCTTATAGCCGACAGGCGAATCAATAATCTCACTCTCACGTGACAATCAACTTTGCTTGATAATTGAATGCGCCCCCGTAAGCTCCGCATTCAAGCCGCATGAGACAAGGCCTGGGCGCTCACTCACTAGGACAGCGTCCACGGAGCAGTAGAAGCAATTTTCTTGAATGAGAGATTCATTCATATTCCCAGGAAATACCCCGGAATGGAGCCAAAAATCAGTCCCAGCGACTCGATTCCAGACCGCGATTCACAAGCAGCCACTCAACCCGCTCATAGAAGAGCGAGGACTCGTGCTCGGATAAGCGCAGCCTGTGTGAGATGTCAAAAGAGGAAGATTCGGGCACGTATCTCTGCGACATGTTGCCTTCAAAGTGGCTATCACGACGTTGACTAACCAGTGTAATATATCTAGTGTGATGGAATTCTACCGGCATGCACAGGTTGCCAGAAGGCCGGCGTCCGGTGTGTGGATGGCGGTACATCGCGTGAGATACCTCGAAAGTGAGATCTTCAGCTTCAACTAGGGGCGGCGTTTGTTGCTGCGCCTGCTGGTGTGCCTAACTAACGCTATCTAAACTTGTGCAGCTATCTAACGGACCTTGAATCGCGTGTTTCATGGCTGGAATCCATTGTTCGTGATAGATGTCCAGATGTCGACCTCAGCTCAGGGCCGGGAAGGCCGTCACCAGCCAAGGCAGCATCGACTGGTCGTGGGCAATTCACGCGCCATAATTCGAAAGACTCCCCAGAAGAGTCTTCACCTCACGAGATAACGGAGCAAATGAGTCTCGTATCTATTTCCGGTGGCTCAGATCTTCGATACTTGGGCCCCTCCAGCGGCCTCTTCTTCACCAAATTCGTGCTTGCAGGCTTAGCGCATGTTGCAGATATTGAGACAGTAAACCTTCGCGGCACCGGCTGCGACGAAAACGACGGGCTCTTACCAGGAGACTTGGTTGACCTGCAAGCGAAAGATTTCCCAAATGACAAGAGACAAACCCTATTCCTCACTCAGATATACCTCGACTCCGTTCACCTCCAGTTTCCTTTCTTGCACGAGCCCACTCTCCTTGCCATTATTGACCGGATTTATAATGGTGAAATCCTGGATCCCCTGGAAGAGTTCCACGTATTTATGGTTCTGGCAATCGGAGCCACGATTTATGGTCGGCGCTCGCGGCGGCATATGCTGGGCGAAGGCTATTATGCTTCTGCTTTGCAGCGTCTGGATACTGTCTTTAGAACGCCGTCCCTCGCCACCTGCCAATGCCTTTTATTGCTGGAGATGTACACTCTACATGACCCATCCTCAGGACTGAATCTCTGGACTCTTCACTACCATTCGCTGGCCTCATGCTTGGAACTAGGCTTGCATCGCGACGTTCGGAATCCTCGCCACTTTAATCCTCTCCAAGTCGAACTACGCACGAGAATCTTTTGGTGCACGTATGCTATGAACCGGCAGCTCTGTACCACAATGGGGCGTCCGCTGGGCTTTTTCGACGAGCAATGTGAATTAAGAGTAGGTTCCAAAGCGTCCCCACAATCCGGGCAGTTTCCACTGACACGTGAGCTAAATAGATGCCGTTGGATGTGAACGACGACGAGTTGACCGAGGAAGGCGTTATGCCCTCCCCGAGACCTCCTGGAAGCCTTACAACCATGACAAGCGCAATTCATCTTTTCAAATACGCCAGACTCAGCTCTGAAATCAAAACTGTTATATTTTGTACCGATCGAAACTATCCACCATATGTAACTCCCGCCGTTCACGACATGTCGGCATGGCGCACGGATGTGATCACCCGCGTGCGAAAATGGCGGCAAGAGATCCCCAAGCACGCTGAGGGCGAGCGCATGTCTTACTTGAATGATCTCTGTGAGATCCGATACCACGAACTGATGATGCTTATCCTGCGCCCCAACCCTGTGTTTCAACGGCCAACGAAAGTGGACATGGGCGAATGTTTCAGCAGCGCTATTGCATGCAGCAAACTCTACGCGAAACTATATGGCGAAAATCAGCTGCGCTACGGGTGGCTTACTGTCCACTCATTATTTTTATGTATTATGACGCTCTTCTATTGCGTCTGGACGCCAGACAGCATTGCCGAACAAGTTAATTTTGACTGCCTGACCCAGTCTCTGAAGGCAGCGTCGGATGTTCTCAGTGCGACTGGAGAGTACTGGCCCGAGGCAAAGCGGAGCCGCGATGTCTTGGATCGAATCTTCTCAGCAACCATGAGACGATTTTCTCCGCGACAAGACTATCCAAAGGGGGTACCATTGTTATCATCATCGGATTCTCAGCCTGGCAGCGCCGCGCCATCAACGGGCATGACCGATGGCACTAGCATCTCGTCTCAGTCTGGCAATAGCCCATATGGAGACGGACTTGTCTCTACGGTAGATGGATTTGTCGCTTCGGCGGATGCAATTCTTGCTCCTGGAGAAGGGTTACTGCCTCATGGCGAACCGACGCTGGGCTCGCAGCCACTGTCTCTCTCAGATCTTCCGGATATGACTGCCGAGTTCCCTGCTTATCCGACCACGACGTTGGATTCGTTCATGTCGACAGACTGGCTGTCGTATTTCATGAATGCGGAAGACTTTGGAGGCATGGGCATGATGGATGATAGCTTTGGGGGCTTGGGTGGGTTGGATTTAGTAACGGATATGTCTGGATGGTACCAAGGGGATATGAGCGTATTGCGATGATATTATATTGACACGACACTTTGTAGAAGCGCTTCAAGACGAATACCTACCTATATTAAACTAATGCCGCAATTTGGTTCTCATCAGATATCTGCCGTTGCCGTTGCCGTTGCTGTGAATGAGATTAGGCATCTGGCTTCTGGAATCAGGAAAGCCGAAGCTTCAGCAGAGATGGGTACACCATGTGGTTTTGGACACTGGTTTTGGTTTTGGGACATGCCTATTGGTGATTTTCATAGAAACTCCCCCCCTTTTCGTGGCTATTGCTCAGCGCCTTTGAATGCCCGCGGAGACAAATATGCCTCAAATGCCCTCCATCTTGAGATTGAACAGAAGAGTCCAAGCCTACCGATTTGCTGTCAGGTCATTCTGTCGACCTGCAGCCCGGCGAAATGGTCAGCTGAGTCTTCAGCGGAGATGCCCCCGCCAGGGTAGGCTTAGCGGTTCATGCACCCCAGATTCCCATTCGGAGCTTAAAGCTCGGCCGCTAGAAGCGCTGAAGCGCTGAGGCGTGAGCACCTGAGCACATGAGCGCTAATAGCCCAGCCTCGCCACCGCCGTCACTCAACTCCATGCTTCCCCTCTTTGCTATCTCACGATGCCTCGACATGCGACAGTGGGCTGTCGAGACTATTGAGGACGCGCACTGACTCCTGTTTGGCTGAGAGGGTTGCGATCGATATCCGCCATCCTTTGCCCCCATCTCGGCAGCGCCCCATCGCATTTCTGCGGCGGGCATGTCATCCACAGACAACACTTCGCCTCCCATGGCAGATCAGGGCTTGTCGGCGAACACACAGTCGCCGCCCGACAGGAATAAGAAGAAGCGCATTAGGAACTGGACCGCAGACGACCGCGCAGCGCATCGAGTGTTTGAAAGATCTCGACGGGAAGCGTTCAAGGAACGATTGACCGTAAGTCGAACTAACAACAACAAGACGGATTGTCTGCCCATCTTTGCGTGTATGCAGCTGATATGAGTACAGACGCTTGCGAGCCTTATACCATCACTGAGATCAACCGACCCGAACCGACTCTCCAAACATGTTGTAATCGACCAAAGCGTTGCACTGCACAAAGCCGAGCAGCAGAAAATAGCCGAGTCCGATCAGAAGATTCATCGCCTCGCAGCCGAGCGGGATGAACTCCTCTCTGAGCTAAACACATGGCGGCTGAATGCTGGTCTTGAAGTCCATCAAGCCCGAGTTATAGCTGATGATCCTGAGGCTGCCTCAATACCAATAATGGGCGAGGTAGACGCTTCGATGCTGAGAACTAGCATTTCATCTATTGGAATCGGCGAGGAGCAGGGAGTAGCGGGCAGCGGCCCAATATATTTAGAAGAGCAATCTTCATTTACGCCTACAGAACATGAGCTTCCACCCGAAGCAGTCTTAGTTCCGGCAGCCGAGACGGAACTGCCACCAACATCAACATCAACGAACACGGGAATTCCATGGATGCCTCCTGAGATGAATTTCTCTATCCCCAACTCGATCCCTATAAATAGAGAGTTTCACGCTGATGCACTCAATAAATCACCATCCTACACTCACCTACCAATGACGTATGGCATGGCCACCAATGATCTGGATGAAGAGACTCTACATTTCAACACGGCAATGATGCACATGGCTGATCCATCATCATTCCACAATGACACATATATTTATAATGGGTGATGATAACTCTTGCTGATTGAAGAATCTCACACTACTCTCTTCCGCCCCTATCTGCTTCAAATACGCATGGCATCCATACATTCTGGAGATGCCAAATAATCCGCCCTACGGCACACTCATAGAGCTCGAAGCGTTTTGTCGATCTTATCCTTGCTCCTGTTCTCGCCGCCAGTGAAGAGCTCTAGAGCGATTGCCAATCTTTCTTTAGTAATGGGATCAGCCTCAATTGCCTTGGCCAGTTCCGCGCCGCCGTTGGCGAGGTAGTCGATATCGGTGCTAGCTAGCTTGCCATCCCACTCTGCAGCAGCCAGAGGATCGATCTTCGCTAACTTGCGAAGCCTTTCGGGAACCGGAGGAGCGTTCTTGTATACATGGACAGGCTTGGGTGCACCTTCACCGGGCTGCTTGGTGCCGTCATACTTGAGCTTGGCGAGTTGGTCCAGGACGGTATGAGAGATGGTGGCTGAATGGCAGCCCAACTCCCCCGCAGCCATAGCTTCTTTGGCAGAGATAAAACTTGACAAAAAAATGTTCAGTCAATGGAATTGGCGTTCGGAGCCTTCAGATTTTGTGCATCTCACCTAGCATTCTTCAGAAGTGGCTGCTCCTTGCCAGTCTCTTTGTATAATCGTCGATACGTTTCGAGGATTTGGAAGACTCGAGCGCTCATTGGATGTTGGGTCGCAGGATCTTCAACGTCGGGCCAGAGCGATAAATCATCGTGTGCCCTAGTTTCTAGATGTATCTTAGCATTTGTCGCGCATATCACAGAATATGAGAGCTTTTCACAAACCATTAAAGTATGGGCTGATATAAAGCATACCCGCCTGGCTACAAGCTATGGCTTGTGGGAGGCCAAATAATGCTGTTCCGAGCGTCGGGATTCCCTCGGAGCTCAGAATCTTTGCCGCATTCAAGGCTGGCCCAGTGGATGGAATCTTGATGCAGTATCGATCTCGGCTAATGCCAGCCCTAGCAAACTCTTTGTCGTACAGCCGAGCGTGATCGAGAGTCGCCTGTGTATCATACGCCTTGGACGGGAGGGTTTGAAGCAGGACACGACCGCTAATCAAGTCGATATTCTTTTTGCACATCAACACGGCCTTACACATGTCGTTAGATGAAGAGATTTATCATACTAAAAGAGATAAAACGTACCATGCGTGTGTATATGGCCAGCCAGCCTTGGTCTTGTAGCTCTTTCGCAGTTTCAACTAACAGTTGGGCGTTGGATGGATGACCAAGCTGGATATCAACCCAAAGTTGATTACTGGTCTGGTCATGCGGCTTGATTGGCATGGCCTTGATGTATTCAGGGTCCATCCAGTCGACATCGACATTGACTGAGATTCTGGTCAGCTTCGGTTCATCGTATCCGCCAGTCGTATGTAAGATTGGCTTACGCTGCTCCTCGAGCCTGTCGAGCCATGTTTGAGCTTCTTTGCTTCCCATTGTATTTATAATGATAGCCAAATAACACAAAAGATCTGATAGTGAATGAGTCAGTCTCAGATGGTCGAATATTTTGCAAAAGGCTTGCGCTGTAATATCTGAATAGTAGGTGATGCTGAGATAGGTTTATATGCTGGTTTATTACGGGCCTATCCACCTTTCATATGCTCTTGCGATTTGTATAAAACTATTCCTGCTGACTTATTTCGGCTTTAACTGGGCCGAATACCACCGAAAAACTACACAGCAACCCAAATGATCTCATGGTTCGTCACAAGCCAGTGTCGAATTTCGATATTACTATCCGTTACGATTGGACACTTCGATCCCTCCCACATGCCGTGCCGCTAATTTGATGCTAAAGAGCCGATCTCCTCATTTTTTCCCCAGCGGACCTGCACAGGTCGAACTCGACACACGCAGGGCAACTATGCATAACTAGATTCCGTTTTATGCGGGGGAAAGTCTAAAGCCTAGAATTTCGGCATCGTACTATCCTGCCGCTACTAGCAGAAAGACGCCTAAATGGCTAAACCATGCGTGGCTCACAGCTTTCGCCAAGAAACACACGCAGGGCAAGAGAGGGAGTTCCCCACACTTCAAATTTAGACTGAAGAACACGCAGGGCAGAAGCCGAAAAGAACAGAAGGGAGAGAGTTGCCAAGGGGTAGCAATACTGGGTGGCGAAGAAGCTGGTGTGGAATGCATGCAGGGGATTAAATGGGAATACCATATTTTGAGTTTTAAAGGATGACCACCGTTTTACATTCTAGCCTGTTGCAACGAAGAGCGATGGTTAGCGTGGAGGAATGGTCGTCGTGAAGATCATGAAAACGCTTGATCTGTTTATTGTATGTCGGATTTTAATAGCCATGAGAATTGAAATCCACATGAAGGTTTGTGAAATGAAAGGAGGCCAGATGGAAACTGATGTCATCAATTTAGAATACTTGAATAACAATAAAATCATTAGCTGGATCGGCAAAACTATGGACAGTCGTAATCGTACGGTACTTCGATCCGAACTTCCATGTGGCTGGCCGGGCTGACGCCATGGTGCTATTTTGAACGAGCCGGACCAAAACCTGGGGTTTTGTGGAACTCGAACGAACCCCATGGGGGGGTAATGACTCTACCCGTAACACGATAGTTCGATTAGTATCTTAAAAACATATAAATATTGCTCTGGAGCACTTCTGAGACCGATTCATTTCCGTCTAGACGGCAGCAAAACACTGGATTCGAAGATTGATTGCTAGAATTCGATGAATCTCTGCCCATCATGGCCAATTCACTAGATTTGAAGCAGCCCAAGGATGATTTTATTTCCTACGTTGAGCCCTCTGCCTCCCATATTTCTCACAATGTCAACGCCAAGTTAGTTCACTCCCTTTTCTATTTCCACCAGGTCTCTCAGTTAACAATCTTGTTAGAATTTGGAACCCTTTGATGGGCATATCCAAAGATACCCTGAAATCTCAAGTTCGGGCCTTTTGTATAGAGTACGGCTTTGAAGACAAGGAAGATGTCTTCTTCCGAGGTGCTCTGGCAGCCCAGAATCCAAGGGACTACGAAGACATTCCAGAGCTCACAAACGATGACAAGTATTGGCTGAAACGCGAAGTCACCAATCGGTGGCATTTGCCCAAGGCTCTTTACTATACCATCGCTCTTTGCTCCCTTGGATCAGCAATCCAAGGCTGGGATAACACGGGTGCCAACGGCGCAAACTTGTCGTTTCCTCAGGAATTTGGCATTGAAGACAACGGCTGGCTCGTTGGCGTCATCAATGCAGGTCCAACTCTCTTTGGCCTTCTCAGCGCATGGGCCGCTGACCCAGTAAATAACCTTCTTGGTCGACGGGGAACAGTCTTCGTCACGGGCCTGTTCTGTATCTTTCCGGTCTTGGCGCAGGCATTCACGCAGAACTGGTGGGGTTTAATGATCTGCCGCTTGTTCATGGGGCTTGGGATGGGTATCAAGATCTCGACAATCCCAGTATTTTCTGCAGAGGTCGCACCAGCATCTATTCGTGGTGGACTAGTCACCAGCTTCCAACTTTGGGTATCATTTGGCATGTTTGTGGGATATTGCTGCAATCTGATCTTCTATCGGGTTGGAAAGCTGGCTTGGAGGTTTCAGCTTGCATCAGCGTTTGCACCGGCGATCCCTGTTGTGATATTTGTGTGGTTCTGTCCCGGTATGGCTACTAGACCTTCATCGCCGGCTATTTTATTGGAGAGTAAGCAAAAGCTGACAATTGCATACAGAATCGCCGAGATGGCTTATGAAAAAGGGGCGATACACCGAGTCATTCCAATCATTTTGTCGATTGAGGAATACTGAGATGCAATCCGCAAGGGACTTGTATTACGCCCACTGCCAAGTAATGGAAGAGAGAGATGCTTTTGCCGGCGTTAGCTATTGGCATCGAGCATGGGAGCTCTTCTCTGTGCCTCGATTGCGGCGTGCGGTTGTTGCTAGTGGATGGATCGTCATCAGTCAACAATTCTCTGGAATCAACATGTAAGCGGCCATATATTACTTCACTAGTACATAAATGTGTGTACTGACTGCGTGTTACAAAGCATGGCCTTCTACAGTTCAACAATTTTCGTTGAGGCAGGCTACTCGACTCTTAGCAGCCTGCTCGCTTCCATGGGTTTTGGTCTCGTTCTCTTTGTCTTTGCTTTCCCAGCAGTCTACACCATGGATACTTTTGGCCGTCGAAATTTACTTTTAACAACATTTCCAAACATGGCTTGGTGCCTTCTTGCTGCTGGGCTTTGTTTTTTGATGTCAAATGACAACAGCGCTCGAATCCCTTGCATTGCTTTCTTCATCTACCTCTTCACTGCCTTCTATGGACCTGGTATGTACATTCTTCTGCATTGAGATGGGTGAAGCACTAAATTTTGTCAAGGTATTGGTCCGTTACCATCAATCTACTTTGCTGAGGCATTCCCTCTGTCGCATCGTGAGCTTGGCGCTGGTTTTACCATTTGCATCAACAACGCTGTTGGCAGCGCTTTGAGTCTTACTTTCCCTTCGCTCCTGAAAGGGCTCGGACCTACTGGAGCATTTGGATTTTACGCAGGATTAAACATGTTCGCATTTGTGGTCATATTTTTCATCGTTCCAGAAACAATGTATGCCGTTGCCCCAAATCACTCTAATTACGTATATGACAACCGCTAACTTGAGTACAGGAAACGCACACTGGAAGAGCTCGACTTCATATTTGGCGTACCAACACGGCGCCATATTTCTTACCAAGTAGGTACTTGGCTACCTTGGTTCATTAAGAAGTACATCTTTTTCCAGCGCAAAGCGAAACTTGAGCCTCTGTATAAGCTAGATGGTGGTATAGTCGACACATCAAGCGCATAGGAAGAGAGATTCGTCAGACAAAACAAACGAATTTCATTTTCTTTAGTTCTAATGGCAGTATGAGTTCTTGATTAGCTATTTTAGTTGGCTTTTGAGTTTAATTAGTTAATTGAAACATTATTGTGCAATAAGGTAGCCAGTCATTATTCTTCTCGCATCTCTTATAATTGTACGTCTTTAGGGCTAATCTTGAGCTGGCTATGAGGGGCCCGGCTATGGAAGCTAATGATGAGCTTCCTACAGAACTTGGACTAGAAGCTCAATGGCAAAATTATGTAGGACTAACGGAGGGTTATTCTTTTGGCTAGCTAAAAATTCAAGCTGCATGGGATTTTTCTTTTTTTTTTTTTTTTTTTTTTTTTTAGCAGAATACAGCAGCCTAAGTCTGCTTCAAAAGCACAGCGGAAGCACCAATATAGAATTATACTCAAAGTCAAATTGTGAAAAATTATTCGCATTTGTTTTTTATACAAGTATATTATGGGAATTCGCATAGGCACCTGTACTATGCCGAGTGGTCATAAACCAGCATTGGGTTGAATTTAAAACTGAGCACATATGACAAATTACCACGCTGAACGATGCGTCTTCCAGCAAGTTCGACCTATTTCCTTGTCACACTGTATTCAGTTCTGAGCTCAGCTGGGTCAAGCGCCCAATACTAGGACCTATATGCTGCCCGACCATGGTGCGGAGCCGCCTTGAGACCGCGGGCTGAACCGTTATTTACACTGTGTGGCTCTGAGCCACTGCATGATATCTGCGCTCATGGCTCATTCTGAGAGGCACAAATACCGGCTAACAGATAATTCAAGGACATACCATCCTAAACTCATAATGGCCAACGAAGAAGTCATAGTCTTTACGCCTAGAGGACAGAAATCATGTCTCAACTGCAAACGTATGCTCCCGTGAGAGTTCTTAGCTTGATTTTGCGTCATGAACTGCGCGAAGAAAAACCCTTTAAGGGTACTGCGACGACTGACAGCTACTAGACCGCAAGATTGCTTGTGACAGGTTGATGCCGGTATGTTCTTCGTGCAAACGGAGAAAGAAGATCTGCTCTGGCTACGACTATAATCTATCGTGGCCACGTTCTGGCGACAAACGCCGGGCTGCTACCGCGGATGTTCGGCCTCAGAAGTACCAGACCGACACTTTTGCATTCCTGAACACCTCTAGTTGGGACGTCATGCTCTACTACGAGAACTTTGATGCAAAATCTCAATGTGAGCCTCGGAGGACTTGATATGATCTAACTTCTCGTGCTGACGACGGCTTCCTTGGATAGTGAACAGAGTTGGCGTCTGGACGCCACCATCGCCAGTCCGCTCACCGAAGCTCCCGCGATTCGGCACTAACAAATGTCCCATATGTAAGTTGTACCCTGCATTTTTCATGATTTTGGTTTCAAAACTGGCAATGCTGAATACACTAGACGATAATGAAATATCATCGGCTGTTCGACTCATTACCTCTCGAGGAGACCTCCGACAAGATGTATGTGGCCTTCTGCGCCGCATGTCGCTCACAGACGATGGCGTTTCATCTCTTGCCGTCCGCTACGCCATGAACGCCATTTCGTATCTTTATCTTAAAAAGTCAGATGAAGCAACATTGCATCAAATGCACGCTGTTGCGGCGTTGCAAGGCGCCATTGATAGGATTAAAGATCCCAGGTGTAGAGCTCAAGCTATCGCTGCAAGCCTGCTCCTAAGTCTGTACGAGGTCTGTAGTGACTTGGCTGCCCTCTTATATACTATTTATACGTTTTGGTGAAAATACTCATTCATCTTTAGGTGCTCTGTCCAAGTGGCAAGACAACCGTCTGGTCTGTACATTTTGATGGCTGTATGACCATCGTCAAGTCGAGTTATCAAGGCCGTCGAGAGATTGAAGGGGAACACGCGGTCCTCTTGGACTGGGTATTTTACCACAGTGTACTCTATAAATTCAGCCTGCAACACTGGCAGCAGCGCACCCCACAAATGGCAGCCATTGCCCAGCGAGACATGTTCATCGCCAAGATTGTCTCTTATGATCATTTTGGCACGGTATGGACCCCCCAAACTCGCGATGATAATGGGTATATCTAACTAAATCCCACATAGATTCACAGCACCCTAGGCTGCTCACTCGAGCTTCTAGAATTTCTTAGCCAGGCTATTGACCTCATAAACAACCGAGACAATTCAGCAGCTTTATCGAAGCACCGTTCACATGCAATCTACGAGCTCGAAAGTAAGATCAGAGACATCAATCAGCATCCATGCGTTGGAATAGACAGAGAAGATTACCACGTCTCCGGAAGTAGGAAGCGCTACGTCACGATTGCTCTCATGTACCAACTTGCGGTCCTCATCTACCTTGATCGAGTGGTCCGCGGGTCGGCTGCCGACTCCCGGCTGTCACGTACGAGTGCCGAAAAAGGGTTTACTCTGTTGCGTGATCTTGGATTGTGCGAGAGGCCCTTCATAATGGTCATGCTGGCTTTGCAAGCAGAGGGCGACAGCGACAGGCTATTGGTTCTTTCAGCGCTGGAAAACGCGATCAATGAGAGACCGCTAAGTAATCTAACCTCTACGGAGCATATCATTCGAAGCATCTGGGCCCAGCAAGATCTCCAAGGCAATGAACAAGCGGATGCATCAGCCATACTGAACACCGTCGTCAGCTCTTATGATATTCCTCCTTCTTTTACTTGAGACGAGGCGGATGAAACCGGGCTACTCTTGAGACAACGACGGTCCGCATTCTATGACCTAAATTGCCATTGGCGCGCGGCGAGAGTTACTATATATACTCGCGAGAAACGCACGGAATTTTTCTATTGGAGCCTAATGTCGGCCAGGCAATCGGAAGAGCCCCGGTGGCCATATCACGAAAACGAACGTCCGTGCTAGCGACTTCAGGAAAGATTCGACAAACCTGCGGTTGTTCAAAGAGGGAAATTTATGCTCCGTGATTTGTGTAACATGACGCAACTCATTCCAGAAAAACTCGTCGGGAAATTCTCCGATTCCCCGCTGGGTGGTGGCCAACTCAACTTTGCGTTTGTACGACGAATTTCAATATCCAGCTTTGACACGGTCATCTCACATAGCGGGACGGTTTCGGCGTCCGCTGTCGCACTACGAGACGCACTATGGCTGGGTGGGGATTCTCATTGCTTCTGATGCCTGATCCCCGCACCGGATATTGTTCCTATTTGCCGGGGAATAGCGGATATGCAGCGGTGAACGGAGCCCAGCCCCCAGCTTGTATCCAACGCGATGCTCAAACTTGCGGCGATATCATATGTTGGCCCAGTATTAAAGCTAGAAGGCTCCCAGACAAGGCTGTAATTTGTTATTCGATTGCAACGCAGAAGTTAATGAGATCGGAGCAAAACCTGATATATTAATACCATGTGGCTGCAAGCGCTGTCCAGCTATGCGAGCTTGTTTCTCGTCGTCGCGGCCCTACCCCCGAACTCAGATGCATCTCAAATCGCCCTAACACGTGTGTTTTCCATTGAACCCTTGGGTTATTATTATTATTTCATAGATATAGCGAATATTTGCTAATATCGGGCAGCTCACAGTGAAGGCAATGGGCAATGGGCACACGCCTATCGCCAAGCTGAAAAGCTAGTGCAGCAAATGACTTTGGAAGAAAAAGCCAACATCACGCGCGGATTTCACAGTGATAATGTCTGCGCTGGTAACACTGGCTCTGTTCCTCGCTTGGGATGGCCCGGTATGTGTGTTCACGATGCTGGAAATGGAGTTCGTGCAACCGACATGGTCAACTCTTATCCATCTGGAATCCACGTCGGTGCAAGCTGGGACCGAAGTCTGACACATAAAAGAGGATTCTACATAGGCAAGGAATTCAAAGCCAAAGGAGGTGAGATACTCTATACTATGCCAATAATTTTGGAGTGAAAAAGCCGTATACTAAGCGTCAACCCCATCAGTCAACGTACCGCTTGGCCCAAATGCTGGCCCATTAGGGCGAACGCCTCTAGGTGGTCGGAACTGGGAAGGGTTTTCTGTTGATCCATATCTTTCCGGCCAGTTGAATGCTGAAACCATTATTGGGATGCAAGAAGCCGGCGTAATCGCCAATATCAAGGTATTGCCTCATCATATAGATGCTTGGATAACTCGTCCAAAGTACTAACCACTCTGGATCATAGCATTTTATCGCCAACGAGCAAGAGACACTGAGGCGTCCATACTTTGGCGTTGAAGCTATGTCTGCAAATATTGATGATAAAACTTTACATGAGTATTATCTATGGCCATTCATGGATAGCGTGCATGCTGGTGTGGGATCTGTCATGTGTTCTTATAACAGAATCAACAACACATATGGTTGCAAAAACGATAAGCTGATGAATGGCATCCTTAAAACTGAGCTGAAGTTCAAAGGATTCGTCATGCTAGACTGGGACGCGCAGCACGATATAGATAGTGCAGAAGCAGGACTGGACATGGTTATGCCTCTTGCTGGCGCATGGGGCAAAAATCTGACAGACGCAGTCGCAAATGGGACGGTTAGCGAAGCTCGAGTAACCGACATGGCAACACGGTAAGAAAACCTTTCTACTATCGCCTCAACATGCTTCTATACTGACTATATGGGCTGAAGGATTATTGCCGCATGGTACTTAGTCGGCCAAGACGGCGACAACTTTCCAACTCCGGGTATTGGCCTGAAACAACTCACACAGCCCCATGAACAAATAGATGCACGAGATACTGCATCAAAGCCCGTAATTTTGGAAGGTGCTATAGCAGGACATGTCTTGGTTAAGAATTTGAATGAGACGTTGCCATTTAAACATAGACTCACCATGATATCTGTGTTTGGCTACGACGCCACTATCCCACGCACGAAAAACACCGATCTCTTATTCCAACATGGATATACTTCGTCTCCAGAGATGGGCCAAGCCGTGTTGGGCCATGAAGCTCATTTTGACCAAGCCGCGAGGGGGGGTACAATCGTCACTGGTGGCCGAGCGGGCGCAAATTCACCTGCCTACATTGACGACGTATGTGAAACAACTTCTTGAATTAATATCTTTTTTTCCCTAAATGATGATGTTGAATCTCCATTTAGCTAACATTTGTCTAGCCCCTCAGTGCTATTCAACGCCGAGCTCGCGAAAACGGCACTTGGGTAAACTGGGATCTCGACTCTTCCGACCCCGACGTCAATGCTGCTTCCGATGCCTGCCTAGTTTTCATCAATGCTATCGCGACTGAGGGCTGGGACCGCGAGGGCTTACGCGATGATTTCAGCGATGACCTTGTTAAAAACGTGGCGTCCAAATGTTCCAATACTGTTGTCGTTATCCACGCCGCAGGTATCCGCCTGGTTGATCAGTGGATTGAGCATCCCAACGTTACTGCTACTATTATCGCCCACTTACCTGGTCAGGACAGTGGCGAGGCTCTCGTGAAGCTGCTTTATGGCGAAGCCAACTTTTCAGGCAAACTGCCTTACACAATCGCAAAGAACGAAAGCGACTACTCGGTATATGCGCCGTGCAAGCGTATTTCTGCAGACGACATTGACCCACAGTGTGATTTTACAGAAGGTGTTTACCTAGATTATCGCGCGTTTGATGCGAAGGGAATCACGCCGCGATTTGAATTTGGATATGGTCTCAGTTATACGTTTTTCCGATATTCATCCCTGTCAATTGAGCCTTCGGTACATCTCTCTAAGTCGAAGTGCAATGACGATAAGCTGTGGCAGCCTGTGGCGAAAGTTTCTGCAACCATCACCAACAACGGCCCTGTTTCGGGGCAGGAAGTCGCACAGCTTTATGTGGCTATCCCAAATAGCCCACCGAAACAGCTGCGTGGTTTCTATAAATCGCAGCTGCCTCCCCAGATGTCAGAAGTAGTCCGTTTTGAGCTTACGAGAAGAGACCTCAGTGTATGGGATGTAGTTTCACAGGCGTGGGTTATACAAGAGGGAGAGTACAAGATATTTGTTGGAGCGAGTAGTCGAGATATCCGTTTACAGGGCATAGTGAGAGTTACGGATAATTAATTAATTCATTAGAACCGCACTAGTTTATATGATGTTTTTTGTTTTAAAAAAAAAAAAAAAAAAAGATTACGCGCTATGCCAACACCACCGTGTATACACTATCACAGCCGCTGAGGGAGGGGGGCTTTCGTCGTATCAGTCAGTCCTTTAGTTGGTTAGTTCTTCCACCAGGTTCTTGCATAGTTTCCATGAAGTTGGTAACTAGCTCTAAACATTTACAAAAGTACAATATTACACGTTTATAAATTGGCTCAAAAGGGTGAGTGAATTTGGCAAGCTATAAGTCAAATAACTAACTAATTTAGATCATGCCTTATCCGCAAACACACTGCCCATATCTCAATATTATGGTGTATTTTATGTTTATTTTTCTCTGTGTCATAAGTCTCTACTAAAGTCAATGGGCTAGACTTAGTCGTGGTTGAAAGGCGATGTTATGTCTGGCCGATTGGATCATCCGTACTCAACCCTGTTATGGGATTAATAATCTACAAACAGCATTCACAACCATGATCATATTGTTTTTATGGCTAAGATAAGCTTTTCGGAAAAGGCTAACTAAATCTGTTATCATGATACGAAGAGGTGCTGTCAAACGGACAAGGAGGAATTTGATAATGCCGTGCAAAACGTGCGGATATTAAATCTGTTTGAAGAAAGGACAAGAATACCTACTTTCAAGTCTTACAGTTGTCGTCAACTTAATTATCCGCGGGGTAACTAACGCCCCGAATACGAGTCTACCCGCTTTTGAATCTATTAAGTAGTCACCCAGACTGAGTGCAGCATTAGCACAGTTTCAGAAAAATTAATTAAATGGCAAAAGGATTCCCTATGTATCTAAACTATTCATATGTATCTAGTTATTAAGATTCAATTACAGTACAGAGTTTAGTTGAACTATTCATTGTCTAATAAATATATTGCTTAAATATTACACTTTGCAGTCACTTTTCTTAGTAATAAGCATAAAATTACTTTACGGTTAGACCACCCGACAGTCACCGTTCTTTTCTTCCAGAGACAGCAATTGTGTCTCTAGGAACTCTGGCTACAGTTACAGAAGTATAGACGACACAATATAAAAAGACACAGCAGAATGGATTCATGTGGAATAGGTGGTCCAGAACTCACTGAGAACTTCTTTCAGCAGGCCCAATGGCAACCGAGTTAACCACTCCACGACTGAGCCTATAGCTAGATGCTAACGCTTACCGGTAAACACCACAACTCGTATACACAGCCTGCATATCTTAACCCCATTAGGTCTGGGAGTCTTCCGTTATCTTGTAATACTAATCACTACTTGCTTATTACAGTAAACCATTCCGCGGAGAGTCGGTGGTCGAGTCAGAATGGCAACTGATAACTACCGAATGGAGAAGAGCCAATAGGCGGTATTTTAAGACAGGTTTTTTTTTTTTTTTTTTTTTTTTTAAAAAAAAAAAAAGAATGCCAGTATTCTTAACGGAGTTGACCTATCACCTACCATGAGCTCCGGAGCGGATCCGCACTATCCAAATACGATTATTTCATACATCAATTATCAGTTGATGCATGCAGGCGAGTGTATACTTGATACCAGGGAGCCTTGTTTTATACGGATGTGGAGGAGGGCTATGCTGAAGCATTCACCGTGTTTCAATATTTTTATTCACCCTTTTCCCATGTCTCCTTTTCTCTACAGATCGTTTTCAAAATAGTGTTTTAAACATGCGTGTACCACATACGTTCCTAGCGCTATTTTGCGCCGTAGTAGAGAGGTTTGTTGGATTATCGCTGGCTGAACATGTCGTCCATGAACCCGCAACTGCGGCAACAAATGAGTGGGTCAAACTGGGCAACATCAACCCTAACGGTCTGTTGCCTGTAAGAATTGCCTTGACTCAGCAAAATCTTGAGCAAGGGCACCAGTTGCTCATGGAAAGGTAAGAGAAATTCCAGACCAAAAGCTCTTTCTTATCGCTGAGTCTATTCAAGATCCGACCCTGACTCGCCAAAGTATGGCCAACATATGACAGAAGATGAAGTTATTAACCTATTTGCACCCCATAACGACAGTGTGAATGCAGTGCAAAGTTGGCTGGAATCCGAAGGAATCAATCCGGATCGTCTGTCTAGATCCAGAAATCTTCAATGGATACAGTTTCATGCTACTGTCACAGAACTTGAGAAACTTGTTAACACAACTTATGACGTTTATGAGAATCAAAGGACTGGCATCCGCCAGGTTGGGGCAGATGAATATTCGATCCCAACTGAGCTTTTAGGCCACATCGACTATATTACACCAGCCATTACACGATTACAGGTTTCCGGAAACGCCAAAGCTCAAAAGATTCGCCGAGAGTCACCAGATCCACCTGATGTGATTCCTGCATTCCCTCTAGGTGGTCAAAATGTCACAAGTGACTGCAATGATTACATCACGCCGCTCTGCCTTAGTAAAATGTACAATATCCCACTCGGCAGCTCAGCCATCAAAGGAAATGAAATGGGTATCTATGAGCGACAACCGTACAATCAAACTGGATTGAGCTGGTTTTTCAAGAAATTTGCGACGTAAGCTATTTCGGCATTTTAAATCATGAATGAAGCCACTAACATCCGCTGTAGTTACATTCCTCCTTACACCACTCCTCTATTCGACTCAATTGACGGTGCCGGTAGATTCAGCAATAATGAGACGTTCATGACGACGGGGGATGGAGAGGCCATGCTGGACATAACTGTCGCTTATCCGATCGTCTACCCTCAGAATGTCCGCATCTTTAACGTTGACGACCTCCACTGGGAAGAGTCAGCGTCGCTGGGGTACTTTAACACCTTCCTCGATGCTATTGACGGTAGCTATTGCAACCGCACGGCATTCAATCTTACAGGAGATAGCCCCGAATATGATCCCACTTATCCAGATCCTGGTGGCTACACAGGTGACAGGATGTGCGGAGTTTTCAAGCCAACTAATGTCATCTCTATCTCCTATAGTCCAGAAGAACAGCAACGAAGTGTAAATTACGATCAACGCCAGTGTAGTGAGTGGATGAAGCTCGGCCTGCAAGGCATCACGATAGTCGGTGCAACCGGAGACTTTGGCGTTGCTGGAAACGGCGGCGATTGCATTGAAGATGCAAATGGAAATTTCACTATCTTCAATCCACTGACTCTAACAAACTGTCCATATGTGCTAGCTGTGGGCTCGACACAACTGGCGCCAGGTCATCCTGATGGTAGCGAGGGTCATGAAATTGCTACTACCGATCTATTTTCCAGCGGTGGCTTCTCAAATATTTATGGTACTCCTGAGTGGCAAAAAAGTGCCATAGATCTATATTTTCACGAGAATCCATCGCCATACAAGTCCTACAACACCACAATGGGCAAAAATATTGGTGCAGGTAGCGGCGTCTTCAATCGTGGCGGTCGCGGATTTCCAGATGTATCAGCAAATGGATTCAATGTTGTCACAGTTGACCAAAACGACATTTTCATTGGCGGTGGCACATCAGCAGCTGCTCCGACTGTTGCCGCCATTCTTAACCGTATTAACGAAGAACGCTTAAAGGCGGGAAGGCCAACGCTCGGATTTGTTACCCCAGCATTATATGCTAATCCTGGCGTCCTAAATGATGTTACGATTGACAACTCAGCTGGCTGTAGTACATCTGGCTTTGCAGCTGCCAAAGGTTGGGATCCGGTAACGGGCTTGGGAACTCCACACTGTCCCAAGATGTTAGAATACTTCATGAGCCTGGGTTCCAAATAAGCACGATTGATGAAAGGAAGCGAGAAGAGAGGCAGCTTAGATACGATGGGGTGGTAGCCCGTAGCAAGAGCTATAGAATTATTTATTAATCTCTCTTCCTCTACGCTTCGTCCAATCTACTAAGTCAGCAATTCTAAAATGATGATGTGACTCTGTGGGTATAACGGCTCACTGTTCCGAGACAAATTGAAGCATCGCATACCCACCCTTGTTCGCTACGACGGATGTTCCATAAAGAAACATGAGCCTCGACTAAATATTATCCGAATATAAAGATTTCACAACCTAACTCTTACGCTCTTTCTCAGTATTCCGTCAAATCGCCGAAAAGGCTCCCGTAGAAACATCGACCCTTCACTCCGCTGCTAGGAAATAGAATTTCAAACCGAAAAGATACAAAAAAAGATATTAGCATGATGGATTTTTTACTTAGAAAGTGCTTTGTACACTTGAGCCTCCAGTTCAATCCAAAGATTGATGACTTGGCTATCTGCGAATGGAAGTATCTGAGTGCATACCATCCCAGCCACTCCATTTTCTCGATCGCACCACCACCATAAATTTGCTAATCCAGCCCAGTGAGCCGCATCCAGAGATCTGCCAGTAGCACTTCCATTGGTCTTCATAAATGTAAGCCCCCAGCCCTGTGGTGGATTATCCTGGACCGGATACAACTCGCCAATAGCGTTAGTTAAATCCAATTTGGAGGCAGGAATTCCCTGGCGGCCGTAATTTGGAAACTGTGGAATCTGGTTTTGGAACATTTCATCCACCGTCTCCTTATGCAGTAATTGGACACCTGTCCGTGGGCAGGTGCCGTCGTTCAACAAAACAGCCAATACTTCTAATATCCCGATTAGGTGTCACAATTTACCTCAACTGTGAGTCATTAAGGAAGGAATATGGCTTACTGCAGTATTCTTGGGGCTTTGCAAACATGCCGGCACCACCACTATTAAATACTCGGCCTGTCTCAGCCACATCATCAGGATTGACAACTATTGGAGTTCGAAGAAGGTGATCCCGTGGCCTTATGATGCCATCCGGGGCTCTCGTGTGCATATATGCAAGTTTGTTTTTCATGTCCTTGCTAGGAAACATGGACATGTCTTTGATGCCTAGAGGCTCGAAGAAGTGTTTTTGTAAATATGCATTGAGACCAAGTCCACTTATCCGTTCAACAGCTAGTCCAGCCCAATCAACTCCCGTCTAATGAAATGAATGATGTTAGCAACTCCGGAAGATTATGAGGATGCAAAAAAATTTAGAAAGAGAAAGACAGAAATGAGCACTTACTCCATATTCCCATCCCTCGCCGGGTTGAAATAGCAAAGGTAGAGAAATGATGTCCTCAATTCTTCCAGAAAATTCATTTGCGCCAGCGGGAAAAGACCAATTTCTTAGCCTCTCGTTAAAAAAGGTGTAGCCGAACCCAGAAGTATGGCTCAATAGCATTCGTAGAGTGATCTTTCTAATTTTTGGCTCAAGGGTTCCATCTTCACGCAGCACTTGTATTTCCTTAAGTTCGGGGACAAGATTTTCAAGATGATCTCCGTCATCCAGTTTCAAGGCACCTTGCTCGACAAGCTGCATGCAAGCCAAGCCAGTGAGCATTTTAGTGCACGATGCAATCCAGAAAACAGTATCAAGAGTCATTGGATCTTTTGATACCAAACCACGCTTACCAGCAGAGTGTGCGAACAATTCCTTTCCATCTTTGCCAATGACCACGATCGCAGCGCCTGGGATATCTTTTTGAGGGTCAAGACAAGCTTTGTCAACTGTGTCACGGAGATGAGACAGAGTTTGAGCGCTGAAACCCATTTTGGTAATCGAAAGAACCCACTAAGTGCAATATCAGAAACCGGAACAATTTTTCCATGTAATATGTTCGCTTCATTCGGACATCCAGATATCTTTTAACTTAATTCTCACATGGGGGGCAAGCTATCAAACTTGCCGAGGTGTCTCACAAGCGAATCCCATGATCATCCAGACATGACGTGTATCCAAATCTGCATTTATTCCTCAATATGGCTCCGCATGCATACATCCCCCTCTTCTATCCGGTTCTACCCGTGGAGATGTCGCAGGATGTAACATATTTTACGTAGGCCTGGCTCACAGCTGCAGGGATGCCTCAGCCATGCAATGCAAGAAGCTCGACGCCACCAATGATTTGACTATTTACCTTATCTAATGTCGCACTGATGGGGAGGCGGTAGGTGGGTGCTAGCATATATCTTGACGTAATAATATTGATATTAGATAGGATTTATGCTTAAATTCAAAAGATCCTTCTTCTTTACAGAGCAAGGTTTATTTCATTTCGTATTCAAGATCGAATTAATATACCTTCTATACATCCCTGCAAAACCTTATACAAAATCAATATGGGAGACAATATTCTCTTAGGGCCCAAGAAGTTCAACACTGGGCTAGCAGAGTATTCTATTTCAAACAATGATAAAACTGGTCCTTATTCAGACGCTCTTGAAGTAGATGCCCTTGTCGTTGGAGCAGGTTTCGGTACGAAGAAATATCGGCTTCCTATATTTGTCTTCCCTAATGCTAATTAATTCGAACCTATTGCCTAGCTGGTATCTTTATGCTCAAGACTCTTCGTGATCTTGGTCTAAAAACTTATATATTTGAAGCTGGTAATAACATTGGTGGAACTTGGCGCTGGAATTGCTATCCAGGTGCTGGAGTCGACTCTGAGGTGCCTGAGTACGAATTTTCCTGGCCTGCAGTATGGAAGTCGTGGAATTGGTCAAACAATTATCCCAACTATGAGGATCTGCGGGCATACTTTGATCACGTTGATAAAGTCATTGGAGTCAAAAGAGATTGCGCATTCAACACTGTTGTAGTTGGAGCACACTTTGACTTAGCGGCAGGAAAATGGATCATACGTACCGAAGACGGCCGAATCACAAAGGCCAAGTATCTCATCCCAGGGACTGGATTCGTAAGTTCCTTTTCTGCCAGCCATGTTTACTTGTATGTTTCTAAAATTATACAGTCGGCCAAAAGATATATCCCTAACTGGCCTGGAATTGACAAGTTCAAAGGCACCATTCATCATTCATCATTTTGGCCGGAAGAAAAGATAAGTGTACAGGACAAAAAATGTGCCGTTATAGGCACAGGGGCATCTGGAGTGCAAATAGTACAAGCCTGGGGCCCCGAAGCTGGAGAACTCAAAGTCTTCCAACGCACTCCCAATCTGACAATTCCGTTACGCAAACGAGACTTAACCATTGAAGAGCAAGAGAAGACCAAAAAGTATTATCCAGAACTTTTTAGATATCGTGAAACAAGTTTCGCGGGTTTCATGTATGATTGGGCTGAGAAGAACACTTTCGACGACACTGCCGAAGACCGAGAAGCATTTTATGAAGAAATGTGGAATGGTGGCGGATTCCGATTCTGGCTTGCGCTATACAAAGATAACCTCTTCAATGCAGAAGCAAACAGAAAGTCCTACGATTTTTGGGCTAAGAAAATCCGAAGTCGTATGGAGGACCCGAAGAAACGGGATATACTGGCTCCTCTGGACATGCCTCATTATTTCGGGATTAAACGACCTTGTCTCGAGCATAACTACTATGAGCAGTTTAATAGGCCAAATGTCGATGTTGTAGACATCAAAAACAACGCCATCAAGGCTTTTGATGAAACTGGTATCATTCTTGAAGATGGAACGCATCATGAATCTGATGTGATCGCGATAGCAACGGGCTTTGTATGCAACCCCCCTACCCCCAACATTTTCATAACACTACGTGGCACATTGCTAACTGGTCTTCATATAGGATATTGTGACGGGAGGTACGACACACGGAGAGGACATCCCAAGCTGATATTATAGTTGACTTTAATCCCGCTAACCTCTTTACAGCAATTACACAACTAGGGCTTGAGAGTCTGTCTAAGACTAAACTCGACGAAGAGTGGCTCTCTGGCGCTGAAACGTACCTAGGTCTCACCGTAAGCGGGTACCCCAACATGTTCTATCTGTACGGCCCTCAAGCTCCAACCCTTTTCAGCAATGGCCCGAGCACCATAGAAGTGCAGGGCCGTTGGATCGCCGATTGCATTCAGAAGATGCAGCTCAATGGTATTAAATACATAAATCCGAAGCGTGCGGCATCCATAGCTTGGAAGAAGAAAATAGTCGATCTCACCAACGAGATGTTGGTTCCGACCGTGAGATCAACTTATATGGGTGGAAGTAATCCTAACAAGGTCCTTGAACCGGTCTGTTACCCCAGCGGGATTCCTGCGTATGCAAAGGAAATTCGCAAGGCGCTTGATGATATGTCGGGTTTTGATGTGGTATATAACTGAAGGTAGAGGCACTGATAGAATTTGTGGCGGAGCAAGGTTCATAGCATTCAAACAGCTAGTAAATGTCTCATATTTCACAAATCAAGTGTAATATAAGAGAAACAATGTTTTGGCTTTCGACTAACATCTCATATTGTGAATTAAATCTCATCATTTGTCGTATGTACATGATAAACGTCTAAAGTAACTACTTAGTAAAAATAAAAAGAAGAAGCGGTAAATAATAAAACACTCGCTAACGTCTTCTACGTGAACTCATCTTCAACATAACTCCTTGCACCTACTCCTCGACTCAACACTTCGAGTCTCTACCACTATTATTTCTTCATGTTAGCTTAGTAAGCCTTGCCACTTTCAACAATCTCGGTAAGGTTGGTATTTCCAGTCTTAAGGAGTGTCTTCTCCTTGGGCAGGGCCTCAATGACGTCGCTGGAAATGTTCAAGTGGTCAATGATAGTCTGTTCAGGAGTCAGAGCAAGCCACTGCGCAACTGAAATATCAGAAAATTTGGTGGCTTGCAGCACTTCCAAGAAGATCAGGTCCTCGGTGCCAGTATTCTCGACGTAGTGCGCGTTCGCGACAGGGATGTAACCGACATCGCCAGCAGTAAAATCGAAAGTGTTAGCGGAGCTAGGAGCAGCATATAGAGTAGCACGGCCAGATCCTTGGATAAAGTAATCCCACTCATCAGAAGTTGGGTGCCAATGAATCTCTCGCATAGCGCCGGGCTGGATAGTAACAAGAGCAGCAGAAAACTTGGAGGCGATGGGGAAAGTAGTAGGATCTAGGATCTTGACTGAGCCTCCTGGGACCTCGTAAGCCTTCTGCTGAGACCAGTGGAAAGTGTAGGCGTTGGGACCACTAAGGAATCCACCAGGAGCGGTTATGTTCTGCTTGCTGATATCCTTGGGCTGAGGAGTACCATTGAAAATGTACAGCTGATTAGAGGGTAGGTTCTTGAAAGCATTGACAGGGGCGCGGAAGTTCTTTGACAAGACAGATCGAGGGGTTCGAGCAAACATCTCGGTGATGAGGAAAGTTCCATTCTCGTCAAAGTCACCCTGGTCAAAGACAAGCAAGAACTCAGCACCGTTCTCGAAGGCCTGGATAGAGTGAGGAACACCAGCAGGGAAGAACCAGACATCTCCCTCGCAAAGGTCGTCAGTGAAGGTCTGAGACTCGTCGTTGATAGCTGCAACACGGACACAGCCCTTCAGAATCAGGGACCACTCGCCAGCAGTGTGCCAGTGAAGCTCACGGTAAGCGTGAGGCTCAAGCTTCATATCGACACCAGCCATATCCTTGGCGTTAGGGAGCACAGCAGTGTTTTGCTGACGGGCCCACCCAGCTCTGCCAGAAGCTCCAGGGCGGTTATGAGACAGACCGAGAGGCCAAACAGCATTAGGAACGGCTCCAGAGTCTGTACCAGGAGCTGCAAACAGATCAGGGTTCAGCTTCTCGTACTCAAAAGTGCGAGGGCCAGCATCTGTGCCACCAAAGGCACCACGGATAGGCTGCGGCTCATCAACGCTCTCGAAGTCGAGATAGACACCAAGGCTAGAGTCAGCATCCTGGCCGGGAACCTCCTTGAAACTCTTAACCTCGGCGCTTTCCTTGCTAGTGTCGGGTATGTTAGCAGCATTGCCGCCTTGGAGACTGGTGCTGCCATAAAGACTGCCAACAGGAGCAGTGACAGTAGCAATAGGAGGAGTGACACCAGCAACAGCTCCAGTGTTCTCTCCAAGAGATTGGATCCTGCCACACAGTCTGTTAGCCGCCAACCTTTATACTATTAGAGGGAGATTTTCCATACTGAGGAGCTGGGGCTGCTATGGCCAGCATTGCGGGCATAAGGCCGGTAATGGCAGAAGAAAGCTTTGCGTGCATATTGGTAAAGAGTTTATAATCCTCTTGTTACTCTCAACTAGTCGTGTCTCACGACCGCGTCTGCCAGATGCTAGTGATAGAAAGCGAGTGATGAATAGAATTTCGAGGGTAGCGCCTGAAGCTTTTATATCAAATGGCACCAGGGACATATCTCCAGTTCTGGATCCGAGATTCGAATTGGTCACTCTTCATATCGCTCGTAGAAGAGGTCCCGCATTGTTGTCACTTTCCGATGACTCGCCGAGCATTGCCGATCGAGGCATGATCCTCCCTAGTAACAATGTAAAGACAACGCAATCAGGATTCCGTCGCTCGGTATAGAATCATACCGCCTTCAACTTTTTTTTTTTTTTCAATACAGCCGGTAATCCACTTCTAGGCACCGCTGAAGAACTCCTATACCATGCATTCCCTGCATGTGTAACAAGGGAAGCTTGCCGCCCAAACAGTATCTGGACTTGTGATTCACAGTCCCATTTCCCCTCATACATTCAAGCTAAACCAATAATAATCTCTCCTGGTTAAAATCTTGAACAAAATGGGCTATCCCATTGGCTATAGCACAATAAGAGTATCTCTGAAGCCGTCTCTGTTGGCGCGCTTCAGGTTCTCCATTCGATGAATACTCGAAAAGCTCTCTTCTATTCTTAGAACAGCAGTCTATTTACTGGAGCATGATGTCTCGAAATGGAAAGATCGAAAACCTAGATGGGCCTACTTGGAGCCGAACTATCCGTGGTTTTGCTTGAATCAAAGCCCACGACGTCGCATCGTGACGTTTGTTCACATAGAAGTTAGTGGAGTGCTGTGTTGAATCCTGGGAAAAGGCATTACGAACTCGTTCCGATTATCCGTTCCACGGGCCCCAGATCATTTATACTCAGCAAGACAGAACGCCATAAACGTAATGCACTAAATACTCTGTAACCTCTTCGCCGAGGCGCCCGGTATAACACCATGAGGCGAGTTTGCTGTGATCACAACGAAATGTAACCTCCAGGGCTACTCTATTGGTCTATATGCGGGCCGTCCCTGTGATGATGTGCGGGGCATTGGCAGCCACTTTTTGCCTCCGAGACGCTAAGCTCCATGGGCTTGCTCGTCACTCAGTGTCGTGCAGTAATTGGGTGGACGTGTGTGCTTGTATGCAACCTGTGTCACATTTTATTTTCTTGTGAAGATATTCTCCGATGGGCAGAGTACTTGTAGGGCGCTTTGAGACACTTCATCTAATCTCAGCTTCTCAGCCTTGAATACGGAATTATGTCGGTGTTTTGACTTGCTTGGCATATCGGTCCATACATTACAGAGCGAACAGTTGTCTCATCTATCCCTACATGCATGTCTTCAATACAGAAGTAGCCTAAATCTGTTCACCTTCGTTCAAGGTCCACAACCACGGGTTTATTGAGGCTAGTAAATGCGGAGTACGTGGAGTAAGTAGTAGGTATCAGTTGTATCCTGTCTGCCTCTCTCCCTCTTTGTCATGAATAAGCTAAGATTATTTCCAAGCTGTCTCCACTCAATGCAAAGAGGTGAACGATTAACTACTTCAACATGTTTAGGTGACATTGAGTAGTGTACTCTTATCTATTTGGCTTCTGTCCTATTTTTAACTCCAAATGAGACAATTCAATCCCGGCGGTAATCTGTTAATGAACAAACAAATCAGACAATGCAATCAGACGTCGATGTGCCTCGTGGTAGCAGTACGTGGTCATGCAAGCAGGAATAGCTTCCAGTTCTGGGGTAGCGAGTTCATGTCGCTCCACTATTACTTCGCCGGCCGGATGGAGAAAAATGGTCTCACGGCATCCAAGTTTGAAGTCCATAAATCAGTTACCACAACCCCAGCCAGATCGCCATGCTGTTCTGCTCAGCCATCCCTTGCCATCAGCTACTACTTATAGCAATAAGCTCCACACAATGGAGATAGTGTAACCTTATTGATGATTCTAGGCCCGTTTCTGAGCTCATTTTCCTCATTTACGATCCACTGCTTGACTATTAGCGAGGTGCGCACATACGTATGCATTAGAATGGTCTTATTCCATAGAAACGATTGACCGCTTCTACAATTTTAACTCTTGCTGACTGGCTTCGTGCAAGCTATTGACTAATCTTTTTCGACGGCTACGTCTTTCGTTTAATTCTAGTATGGCATAAACATTTGAGTTTTGGATCTCTAAACTCAAGCCTGCCAGTTGTTTCGTTTACAAGGCGGCGTTTATATGAAGATTTTATGCTGAAACATATACGACGTAGAAGAGCTCTTGAAAGGCTATGAAGGTTACTAGTAGGATACACGGTTTCGTTAGGTTACTTCACAGCTAACTATATCACTGGTCTCATACTATATCACTAGTTCCATATCCGAGCAGTTCCGAAATATAATATCTCTCCAGATTTTAGGTCTTGATTTGAATCATTGGGTCTCTCCATTTACTCCATGCCATATCTCTCTCTTAATAAAACACACACGCCAGCAAATACAATAATTCATGCGAGCAACCTCTTATACCTATATATTAACTAGCTGGTGTATATCAAACAGCTAATCACAGATAGTCATCCCTAAACCAGCATCTTATGCTTAATACATATCTTATTTTTAAAATGACTCAAATTTAAACACTAGCCAAATCTTTTTCTTTTTCTGGAAATAGCCTGTTAGACTCGATACCAAATACATATTCTTGATTCATGTCAGCTCTGTCCCGTTTCAAAATTTGCCAGTACATACGAATAAGTTTTCGTATGCAGTAATAGTGTGTACTCATTCGTAACGATTCGTTTAGAAACCAGAGCACAGCTGCGATCCTCCCAGTACTAGTTAAATATATATTACTTAATTAAGAAACATAAAAACATACATTAGACCAAATTATAAATCGGCTGCTGGCGAGTTATGGGTAGTGTTCCAACCCCTTGATTGCAATCACCATTTGTTGCAAGATCCAGCAGCCCTAATCCATCTCTCAGAAAGCAGATGGTCATAAATATCTTTTTGTATTCATAACGTATACCTAGTTTAAAAAGGGTCAGTCTAAATAACCTAAAATGTAGGGATATAGTGATGTAAAAGAGTATTAAGACTCAGTGCTGCTATATAACTTCGCTATGTAAACCATGGGTATATTAACATGATGACGCAACGCGCAACGCGGAATGAGATGACGACAGTTATAATAACAATATCAACTGTAATCATAGTTGCCAAAAGCCAAGACAAAGTGAACAAAATCGTTCCACCTTGAGCCTTCACATCCGCTTGCGTCCTCAGCTAAACAGCTATAGGCACTAATCTTGGAGATTTTCTTTCTACGGGATATAGCCAACCTTTGACTTGCTGGAGCAATACCTGAAGCTTTCAAGCAGCTAACTGAGCTACCAAGTTCTTTTTACTATGTATATCTATATATACTATGTACAGGATCAGCTCCGCCGTCTTTCTACAGCTATTGGTTTTTCGTAGTGTCCCAAATAACGTTACCAGAGCCGTCCTTGATCTGGATCCAAGGGGACTGGTTTAGGACAACCATAGACTTTCCAGAGCCCGAAGTGTTGGTGCTCCATTGCTGGGCGCCGTTGAAGTAAGATCCAAGGTTACCGTCGGAGCCAAAAATCAGTCGGCATCCAGAAGGGCTACCGCAGTTTCCACCGTTGGGCAAAGTGTGACCTGATGCCCAAACAGGGCTACCTTCTTGGAGAACCACCAAGTTATTGTCGCCCTGATACTGAGCAATAACGTTGTGAAGAGTTGCAAATGGGCCGGAATCAGAAACAACAGTCAGCTGTCCGGGGCTGAACGTGACCGAGTTTGGCAGCGGCAAAGTCGAGCACAAGAAGTTGGTCGCGTTACCAGGAGTGGCAACAAAACCAGACTGGAGGTTCTGAGATCCAGAGATTCCAGCAGGGTAGTAAATGAGGTTTGCATTAGAGTTGAAGACGCTTTGAATCGCTGAGTTACATTGAGAGGCATCAGCAAAGCTGGACTTGGGAGATGTTACGCCCGATACAGTATTTCCTGTGACCTGAAGATATGTTAGTGACGGCCGTAAGTAACTAGGAAGTGCACGTAGATCACATACTGTAATTCCATTGGTCCATCCGTTGATGGCAATGGGGAAGCTGACATGTCCGCTAATGGTATTGCCAGTGATGGTGACTGGGCCTGACAATGCTGAGGGGTCGTTGAAAGACCAGACATTCGAGCCAATGCCAATACCAATGTTGAACAATTTATTGCCTTGGATGTTGTTGTTAGTAACGGCCACGCCGGCGTAGCTACCGTCGTATTCATCATCGACAAGATTGATGGCACCAAATCCTAGATAATCCGCAGATGATATGATGGTGTTACCGGTGACGGTGCTGCCAGGAGAGCCGAAGAGAACAATACCGCCATCTGTGCTACCCGTAATCTAGCGTTGCTATGTTAGCTACTAGTATTCTCTTAGAAGCATCAAACGCATCAGGAGGTTCTATGGCATTGCCGCTTACAGTGTTTCCCTGTACTAAAGAGGCAGTGCAGTCCAGCGAGATACCATCGGCCCACAGGCCGTTACCATTAGAATCGGTACCAGACTGACCACAGGGACCAATATCATTGTTGGTAAGGGTAACGTTTCTGCAGGGGTTGCTATCCTGGCCAGAGCCAATAACATGAAGACAGCTCCAGCTGCGGGTGTTCCGCGATGCTACATTCGAGACGACCTGGCCGCCGGAAGTGACACCACCAATGATGATGTTGGCGTCGCCGCCTGGTAAAAAGCCAGCATTCTGTCGGTTACCTTCCAGCTGGATATTCTTAATGCGAATGTTGTTGAGATCTCTAGCGTGAATCAGAGTGCTAGCAGAACTGCCTACAGCGACCTCGATGGTGGCTCTGGAGCTGTCGGTAGGGTAGCCCTGCGTGGAGAGCTCCTGGCCATCGGCGGTGAAGGTGATTTGATCGGTGATCTGAATCAAAGCATTGGCGCAGAGTTGAACAACGGTATTCGCTCCTCCAGATTGGAAGGCGTTGTTGATTACGCTCTGGTCTCCGGAAGAGATACAAGCTGCGGATGCCAGCGCCGGCAATGCAGCCGCAGTCAGCAGGCTACCTTTGAAGACAGTCTTCATCCTGGCTTGCTAGTGCGATTTGATAACCCTGTATAAGAAGTCAGAGGTTTATAGGCAGCGATCAAAAGCTGGAGTGCCTGTCAGAGCAATGAAGATCTCGAGAAATAGGATCGTCCTTAGTGCTTCTCTGCATTTTTATCTATCCAGCTCGGTTCTCCTATTTTTTCTAGCTACGGGCTATTTCATCATATTCCGTACTACCCGCTTACTCTCCCGATAGTCGGATAACGGGAAGCCTACGTGTTTCAGAAACGATACCACATTGAAACTGGAGCAAGTACCAAGGTAAGCCCACAATCATCCGATGCTAAAATCGATAGTGCCCGGGTCTGATGCTGTCGTAGTTGTCAAAAATAGGGTATATCTTGGCCGTGTCTTACAGCTAGGAACAGACTAGGCCCGATCAAGAAGCTCCACGCTTGCCCCTTTACTTTCGAGCTTTCAATTGACAGCCAGAGAAAGACTCTGTGAATGGCGGATTAATAGCTGATTACTCAGGGGAGAGTAAACACGATAGCCACCTACCACAAAAGTGTCCGGCGCTCACTCGGTTCGGCAGTAATCTCGGTCGTTCCCTGTCAACTCACCACGACGAGACGCATGGTTCCCACCATCACATCACATTAGACACCTACAAGCATGTCAATGTTGCGTAACGACAACCAAGAGCGAGATCTCAAATGGAGGTTGAGAATCAAGAAAACGGCTTAGCTTCAAGGCGGATTGCCGGATTGGCGATGCATGGAGGAATTATTGGGTACCCGGGGCCGGGACATTTTCAAATCATCTGCCACTAATATCACGTTGCGCTGGCGTTGCGGCTTTAGGCTAAACAGCTGCAAGATCTAGCCGGAAAATAACATTTGAAGCCTAACCATAGTCCGTAACTCTAGCTGCAAGCTTCTCCCTCCTCAACAGCTACGCTGCTGAGAGGCTTCACCAACCAACAGGGAGGGGTGACAGCTGAGGCTGCGGGGAAAGCCTTGTCGACGGCTGTCAACGAACGAGCCGCCGGGAATCTAGCCTTTAGGAGACGGGAAAATCTGGGGAAGACGATAGACGCAATGATTTAGTCGTTCAACGCTAATTTGGTAGATGAAGCATCATTAGAAGCTGTATTGGAGATGTGAGTGAGCTTTCCGCAGATGGCGAGGATCGGCATACCGCAAAAAAAAAAAAAAAAAAAAAAAAAAAAAAAAAAAAAAGGCGTTCGGAAACCGGACATGGTCACACCCGTCGGGTTATAAGCGTTGCTCGAAAAAAAAAACGGGTTTGGGTTTATGAAGCCATTTTTAACGTAGTCAGAATGCTGCGGGCGACAGTAAGCGGAGAGCATATGCAATTGGGAGGTGTATATAATGGGTGGGAATTTGTTTTTGCGCAGATGTAGAATAAGATCCATCGCTATAAACCGGGCGCTCAGATTGATATTCTGATGCCCCAGGGTGTCTGGTGTATCGCTTTCAAGGTCAGCCATGGCGCGTCTACAGTTGTTACCATGGATGTTTTCCATGGCTCTCTTTCATGTCGCCCAATCTCGAACTTGTTTGCCCGCGTATGAGGCGCAAACATCGTACGTAGGGTGCTACCATGATCCTAACTCGCCTCGCGATCTCGCGGGCCCTTTCTTGACGGTCGGAAATCTCAACTCACCGCAGTACTGCGCCAACGTGTGTGGTGCGGCTGGTTACCAGTTTGCTGGTGTCGAGTTTACCATGTAAGTACATTTGAAGATCTTAAATTCATGCTTATTAAACATTGAACTTTGTGCAATTTGAGACTGACTATTCTACTGTTGAAAGCCAATGCTTCTGCGGGCATCGTATTGAGAGCACAGCCATAAAGGCTGATGAGAGCCAATGCAGCTCACCATGTCCCGCGGACTCCAGCAAGATATGTGGTGGTGGAAATATGTATGTCATCCCTTGACACTGAGCAATCTTGTTGTATCAGTGAGTGTTCCAGGCTAACATACGGCTTGGCAGGATTAACATCTACTCCGTCACCAACCCCTCGGCAAATCCCCCCTTGACGCCTTCATTCCCGGACTGTACTCGTGATCCACTGTGCAGCAATGATATCTGCGATACCACTCTTAGCATGGCTGACAGAGCCGCGGCGATTGTGAAGCCTATGACACTTGATGAGAAGGTTGCCAACGTTGGCAGTTCTGCTTCCGGCAGTGCAAGACTCGGTTTACCTGCATACCAATGGCAGAATGAAGCACTCCACGGAGTTGCTGGCAGTACCGGTGTACAGTTTCAGTCGCCTCTTGGTGCCAACTTTAGTGCTGCAACCAGTTTTCCCATGCCCATTCTCCTTTCTGCTGCCTTCGACGATGCTCTAGTCCAAAATGTTGCCACCGCCATCAGCACGGAAGCGCGTGCCTTTGCAAATTTTGGATTTGCTGGGCTTGACTTTTGGACGCCAAACATCAACCCATTCCGAGATCCGCGATGGGGCCGAGGCATGGAGACTCCAGGAGAAGATGCCTTCCGCATCCAGGGCTATGTCCTGGCATTGATTAGCGGTCTTCAAGGAGGAATCAACCCCGATTTCTTCAGGATCATTGCAACCTGCAAACATTTTGCTGCTTACGACATTGAGAATGGCCGAACAGGCAACAATCTTAACCCCACTCAGCAAGATATGGCTGACTACTATCTGCCAATGTTTGAGACTTGCGTTCGTGACGCAAAGGTCGCCTCTGTCATGTGCGCGTATAACGCTGTCGATGGCGTTCCAGCTTGCGCGAGCGAATATCTTCTGCAGGATGTCCTACGAGATGGATTTGGGTTTACTGAAGACTTCAACTATGTCGTCTCTGACTGTGATGCTGTTGAGAACGTTTTTGATCCCCACAACTACGCCAGCAACCTGACTGAAGCTGCTGCCTTGAGTCTGAATGCTGGTACCGATCTCGACTGCGGTAGCTCTTATAACGTCTTAAACGCCTCGTTAGAGGCCGCTTTGACGTCGGAAGCTGCTCTGAACCAGTCATTGGTCCGTTTGTATTCGGCGCTGATCAAGGTCGGATATTTTGATCAGCCAGCTAAATACGCTTCGCTGAGCTGGGCAAATATCAATACCACTCAAACCCAGGCACTTGCTCACGATGCTGCCACTGAAGGAATGACATTGTTGAAGAATGACGGGACTCTTCCACTTTCTCGCACCCTCTCCAACGTCGCTGTTATTGGCCCATGGGTTAACGTCACAACTGAGATGCAGGGCAACTACGCCGGCACGGCACCATTCCTGGTAAACCCTTTGACTGTCTTCCAACAGAAATGGGTTAATGTCAAGTATGCTCAGGGTACTACCATTAACTCTCAAGACACTAGCGGATTTAGTGCTGCTCTCTCTGCTGCAAGCTCTTCTGATGTCATTGTTTACCTCGGCGGAATTGATATCACTGTAGAGAACGAAGGTTTTGACCGCGGCTCAATCACTTGGCCTGGAAACCAGCTCAGTCTGATCTCTCAGTTGGCAAATCTGGGCAAGCCTCTGGTGATCGTTCAGTTTGGAGGTGGCCAGATTGATGACAGCTCCCTGCTGAGCAACCCCAATGTTAACTCAATTCTGTGGGCAGGGTATCCTGGTCAGGATGGCGGTAATGCCATCTTTGATGTTCTCACCGGCGCGAACCCGCCAGCTGGAAGGCTTCCTATCACCCAGTATCCCGCTAGTTACATCAATAACAACAATATCCAAGATATGAACTTGCGACCAAGCAATGGCATTCCCGGACGCACATATGCCTGGTACACTGGCACCCCAATTCTTCCATTCGGTTACGGTTTGCATTATACCAACTTCTCTGTGTCCTTCCAGTCTACAAGCACTGTTGGCACAGATGTTGCAACTATTGTTAATAACGCAGGAGCGGTCAAAGATACATCGGTATTTGCGACGCTCGTTGTGAACGTTCACAACACTGGTGGCAATGCAAACCTTGCGTCCGACTATGTCGGTCTCGTGTTCCTCTCATCCACAAACGCAGGTCCGGCACCACACCCCAATAAGCAACTGGCTGCATATGGGCGTGTCAAGAGCGTTGGTGACGGAGCGACCCAACAATTGACTTTAAAAGTGAACCTCGGATCATTGGCACGTGCAGATACCAATGGTGATAGATGGATTTACCCCGGTTCATACACCCTCACTCTGGATGTCAATGGACCACAAACGTTCAATTTCACTTTGACTGGTCAAGCTACAAAGATCAGCACGTTGGCCAGAAGATCTTAAGAATATAATGATGGGATGAACTGTACATAGTGTCATTTGAGCTCACTATTGTGATATTAATTGATCTTGGTACCTCGAATACCACTCGTCAAAGTTATAGTTATATTTAGCAATGTCTACCAGTGCTTATCGTCATTCGTAAAAACATATGGTCTAAGACCATCGCAAGTAGATGACATAATAATTTAGGCCATCAATTATAAATTGATAATCATAATTGGCCAATAGCGAAAGTAAAAAGTGGCTACAGGGCATATAGCCATAACTTCAACAGGATTTTTTAACAAAATAATGTACAAGAAACATAACATGCCCGGTGAATAGACTACGAAACAGAGAAATGACTATAAAATATCAATAACAATAAATTGAGCAACCAAAGTGACAAGTATTCTAAACGAAATAACCTTTGCATTCGCACGAAGGCATGGGAAAACCATACAGGAAAAAACCATACCAAGGTCAGCAGCTACATCTGCTCAAAAACAAAACGCACCCATATTTTCACCAAAACCACCCGATTCCATGACAACCTATCAGTCTATCCCCACAAATCCAACTTGCATTCAGCTTAGATAAGACCACCCTCTCCCGGCTGAATCACTCCGTTGGTAGTCGCAGCGGCATGTGCCCTAGCAACCATGCCGTAAACAGGAAAATACTTATCAAGATAAGGAAATACTTCCGCGGCACCAGGAACATTACGCCAGTCCCTCATGAGATCGCAAATGATAGAGAAAAGACTGACGACCTGCACACCTGCATGTCTCATCCTATCGTTAGAGACGTCGCGGACAAATGTAGAAGAGCTACCCGACGCTTCGGCATTGGCCCACACAGAGTATCCTTCAGAACGAAGAGACAATGCCAGATGGGCAGTACAGACATCCGTCACAATACCAGCCATGATTATCTGAGTCCTGTTTGTAGCTTTAACGGCATTGCGGAAATCTTCATTATCCCAGGCGTCAACCTCACCCTGACGCTTGATATAGGTTGCATTTGGATACATGTCCGTAATTTCTTTTGGCAATGGTCCATTTGGTCCTGTAGATATCTACTTAGGTCTGAATTTTGGTAGGCAAGGGGATTATCTTACCTTGTTCTGCAGAAGTCGTCAAGATAACTGGTAGGTCAAACAGTTGACCAATGGCGGCATGTCCAATAATGCTCTCCTTATACGTAACCGGATCAAAGTCTCGAACAGCATTGTAAAGGCCAACTTGCAAATCAACAACAAGAAGAACCTTTGAGTGGTATTAGTATGAAAGTTGGTCATAGAGAGAGGTTTTAACATACAGCCTTGTCTTTGTCAAGCCTCTCATAAGGATACTCTATAATTGCAAGACAAGAGATATCAGTAGCAACCCAGATTTGATGTTCATATACTACTTACTGCTTCCCAAGGCGGTTGTAGACATCGATGCGATTGCTACGGTGATGATAGAGAAGAGCTTCATTGATGCTGCTGATAAGGGGATTTCTGAACTGGACTTGTGAGTGCACCAATGCCTGAGTTGGATAGTTAAGACTGAGTGTGTTTGAAGAAGAGATATCCTTTGCTTGGATTCTTCTTGATATATATACTACAACACCCTTGTCATTGGGCTTGATTCTCTACAGGTCAAGTAAAGATACCGCCCTCGAAATTTCTCATCTGAAGATGCCTTCATCATTACGGAGCAATTTGTCAAGCCTCTATCGACCATTATCTAGTAAAAAAGGAAAGAAAAAAAATCCTGATTTGCCTATACCATTGAGTTCTTTTGCCGCAGTAAGCAAATCCATCGAGTCTAAGTGGCGTTACTAATGGAGATACTTTGTATTATTACCAGGGTCAATTCACCGGGCGTATAACGTTGACAGGTGGATCCAACGTTTGTAATTCTACTGTCAGCTCCGCCGCTAACCCTTGTCCAGCGCCCTATAAGGCAGCGTTCTGCACTCTCTAAGAAAATTGCCCAGGTTCCACTAGGAATGAAACGCCCCCCACGCTTATGCTATGTTGACAGGTAGCTGACAGTGAAGAAGCCATGGCTTGATGATGATGCGAGTCTTAAATGGGCTGTAGATTATTCGTATATGCCGCTTCATTATAAAGAACAATGTCATAACTATATCTCCACATATAGTTCAATTATTTAAGACTTCAATGCAGTAGCTCACACGGCTTGCGGACTTGCCGATTAAAAGGCATATGCACGGAAGAAAAAAAAATTTCAATTTTAACCTACTTCAGCGCTCGTATCCCAAGGGCAATGTTACTTTGCATCTAGCAAATTGAATGGTTAATGGACTGAAGAGAAAGATGTAAAATCATTCGGTCTTGCATTTAGCATGCTATCAAAATTCATACCACGTCATCCCACAGCGCTGCAAGCTAGAGGAGCTATACAACTTTTTAATCACTTTAAGATCATTTTTAACAGCGGTGCGTGTTAAGAGATACTAAAGGCCGCACTGCCAAGGCCCGCATATGACCGATAAGATGGAAACTACAAAACAAAACCATCATAGCATTCAATTTTGAAGATCCTGTGAAGCTTCAATGCCGTGATTTGTTGATAACATTGAATTTAACATACTATTGCATAGTTACACATTTGATCACAGTAAGAGGCATCGTATTGCGCCTATCCCATGGCCAGGTTATCATCTTAAGTGAGGAGTCTGCCTCTCATATAGCGCTACATTTCTGCTTGCAAGTTTATCTCGCATTTTTGAGTTGTAGTTCTCACTTGGCTAGAGTTTTTGGCTCTTCGCCTCCTACTGCAGGGTTGAGCGCCTTGTAAGCTTTGGCGAGCACTTTGGCTTGGCGAAATTCAATATCTTTTTTTTTTTTTCTCGTCACTGAATTATTATATAGCGGTGATTGATGCTGCAGTAGAGCTAGATACTTGGTAGCAGATCTGTCTATTCATTTTTAGTCGTGGTGTGAAATGTAGCGAATATGTGCTTCTGTTGTAATTTATAGCTCGAAAGCGACATAGCGTAACCATTCGCACTGATTGAAGAATTATAAAGATATTGTCCTTGAGAATGCGCGAAATAGATCTTGGCTTACTAGACGGGAAATAAGCAGCTACTCTGCTTTAGTTGAAAAGAACCATCCCCATAGGCCTGTTAATTAAGCTTACATATTATGTACTATAGCTAGACGGCAGTGGCTTAAACTTTATACCGCTTTAGTGGCGGCTCGGAAAATTCTTTAGCTACTGTTCCTGTAACTATGGGTAGGGCTCATTTGTCAACATGTCGCATGCAGGACGAACACTGATACCAGGTAGCTTCAACAGCTGGCCGGTCTCTCGTTTATGAAGGTGACTAGTGGTGCGATGACAGTGTTTAACCCCAGTTCTACGCATCAATTACTGTCAGATTTAAACTGGAAAACTAGCTTTTCGGCTTCTGGAGATATTTTTCGACTGCACAAGGCTGTAGGAATGAGGAATGAGGGATGAGCATTAATGCACACACGATCTCTTACCATGAAGACACCAGCGGTGTGGCTAGATTGCATCAGGATATCTACAAGGATTAGTCACCGATAATGTCGGTGATGAACAATATGATCCAATTCAGCCTGGCAAGCCTCGTTACTACATAGTATTTCACCTGGCGCATCGGCAGATATTTCGTCACACTTCTCCCTATAATACAGATTTATCAACATCCATTTGTGTATACTCGCAACCGAGGCTCCAACAGGTCCACATATGTGGGCAGCAAGGATGACCAAGAATTATGTAAATGGCGAGCCAACAACCAAATGTCTCTCAAGCCATTGGTCCGCAATTTGCCGAATGAACGAACGGTTCCACGCAATCCATGTGCGAGGTTACATTTGTATGCGTTCCGGCGTATAAGTGGCAATCGCGGACAACGCGGGCCATGCGGGTTGGCAGAACTTCGAGTTTCGCGCACATGCCTCACAATGAAGGGTCCTTCGAGAAAGGACCAATTGATTGAAAGCAAGCTAATGTATGCCTTGTGCCTCCTATTTTAAGGTTCCACAGAATGGGCTCCAATGAGCCTCGCGAGAAAATTCTCGGTGATATGAGACGTGACGCGCTGTATAAATAACGGGCCAACTCTCTGTAGAAATACTGTAACACGCAGGCTTCACTATTTATCATTTGTGTTTAACGGCCGCGGCTTTCTCTGTTCCCAATGCATCGTAACCAATTGCTTTTGGGAGCTCTTGGGCTCTCAAACATCGCTCACGCCGCTTCAACGTTGCTCTCAGGCGGTACAATCATTGCATGGGACGACAATGAGAACTATTTACGCATAATCCAGAATGGTTCTGTATTAATCACAAACGACCGTATCGCCAATGTGAATACAGATTCACTGCCATCCAATTTGCCATCTGGGACAACGGTTATAGACATATCGAATCAGATCTTAACCCCTGGATTCATTGACACTCATCGCCATGGGTGGCAAACTGTCTTTAAAACAATCGGATCAAATACATCGCTTACCGAATACTTCAATCGTTACGGAGAGTACTTTTCAGCAGACAAGTTCACAGCAGACGATGTGTACATTAGCCAGCTTGCTGGCATCTATGAAGCCATGAATGGCGGGGTGACAACAATTCTTGATCACGCCTCACACACTTGGTCGGCGGATACATCTTATGCCGGACTCAATGCATCCGTCGATAGCGGAGCCAGAGTTTTCTGGGCCTTTACTTTTCACAATATAACTTCGCTGAACTACACGGCAGAGGATCAGTTCCCACTATTTCGGGAGATGGCCGAAAACAAAAAGACACTGCTGGGTAATTCTCCTGCTGAACTGGGCATCGCATATGACTACTGGGGGTCGAACCCAGATGTCAACGAAGCCCAGACTGTTGCAGATCTTGCCAAAGAGTTTAATGTCTCGGTTGTGACAACGCACTCTCTTGCTGGACCATGGGGATTTAGCAACCTTGCATCCCAAGTTCAACAATTTGACCTTTTGGGCGGATCTATCCCAGTCGTCTTCTCGCACTCGAGTTTCATAACCGCAGATGATTTACAGCTCCTTCGTTCCACCAACCAATACATCTCCATCACGGCGGAGTCAGAGATGCAGTACGGTCATGGCCATTCTCACTCGTACTATGCGCAGGACCAAGCAGCACTAGGAATTGATACGCATTTTACCTATTCCTCAGATATCTTGACGCAGGCTCGTATGTGGCTTCAATCCGCAAGGCATTACTTCTATAACCAAGTCTTGGAGAACTGGAATGTGCCGACATATAACCCTATGAGCGTCAACCAGGCATTTTTGCTAGCCACTCGGTCTGGAGGACTGGCTCTTCGGCGCCCAGATCTTGGTGTTATCAAAGTCGGCGCCAAAGCTGATTTGGTAGTCTGGGATGCAGAAAATTCGCCTTCAATGCTAGGATGGGAGGATCCCGTTGCGGCAATTATTTTACACGCTAATATTGGAGACATTTTGCATGTGCTGATCGATGGCAAATTTGTCAAGAAGGATAAAAAATTGGTAAATGGCGAATATCCTAAGATTCGAAAGAACTTTTTGGAAGCGGCAAAGAAGATTCAAAAGATTTGGAAAGAAATTCCATATCCGACATATGAGGGAACATTTGCAAGTGGCTATTCTTACGGAAAGCCACAAGCCGTCGATGTGCAGAGAGGGCCAGATACAGGATATGGCACTCAATTTTTGTAATCCACACTGAGACATACAGTCAAATAAAACCTGCCTGCTATATAGTGCAAGCAAGCAAATACTAGAAGATAACAACACTAATTTAAATAAAAGCTTATATTATTTTTAGACAAGTACAGTAATTACGTTTTGCAAACTGATGTTAATAGAAGCGACGTAATCTGGATAAGCGATATTAGCGGACTGTATCTTATGATACTTTCTTTCAGTGGCGATAAGTGAAGACAAATTACAAATAATTTTAATTCTTCACTAATTTTCTAGCATAATCGCATCTAAAGCAACCATTGGGGGGTGGTCAGCGCGCATCGGTATTGAAGCCAGCCGTAAAATAATTTAAATGTAAGACGCCTCCACGATGAACCCGACTGTAAATTTGGCATGTCGAAGAATAGCCGGCCATTGAATCTTCTCAAGAGACTATGAATATGTGAGCCAGAGCTAAACAAATTCCACGGTGAACCTTACATCTGCAGCACTATGGATGTTGGGGTTAGACTTTTCGAATGTGTCTTCATTGACGAAAGCAGATGCTATTAACCAGAGTAAGTAAAACCGCCGTCTTCTCAAGGCTGGGGCGTAACTGACGGAAACCGTTGGATCGAGCGCTGGCATGATCGGAGCAGCCATAACCACATCGAGTGGTCAGGGGAGCGGCACCTGTGTACTGAGTAGCAATTACTCTAACGTACTGAGTCAAGGACGCATCAACGTTATCAGTATATACAGCTAGCTGGTTACTCGGCGAATATCCAGTCATATCTTGGTTGAGCATGGCGAGCACACTCTTTTTGGTGGATTTATAATTTGAAAAGATCGCCTGAGAACCAAGGAGCCCTCCCTCCTCTCCACTGTACCAGTGAAACTCAATGGTGTTTTTAGGAGTAAAATCTGAATTGGCAATGACACGTAGGGCCTCCAAGATGGTAACAGATCCTGAGCCGTTATCATCTGCACCAGGACTTCGGGCCGTAGTAGAGCCAGCGGTAGAGTCCATGTGGGCTCCCACAATAACTTAAAGTCCGTCAGCGGCTTAACGGTAACCAATTTTACAAAGGCTGCGAACTTACTTAGATTGGAGCTCTGACCGGGCAGGCGAGCAATAATAGAGGGCTGGTTCCATGTGTGAGTGAACCTCTGCACAGTAATTTCGGGTCTCACAGATGCGATGCTGGAGACCTGATCGAAGAGCCAGGCGGAGGCTTGAGTGCCAGTAGTCGAACGGTAGTGTCGCGTGGTAAATCTAGTTTACAGTTAATATCACCACGCAACAACATAGCCAGCAATAGTGCAATACGCACTGCGTAAACGTGGTTAGCCAGCTCTGTGGGCCACTGGTGGACACATTCGCGATGAGCGGCTTTGCCTCGTCTACATGCTCGACTCTAGTTGGATAGGTAACCGCCCGAGTGGAGATGGAGGCTTCTGAAGATGGGGTGGATAGAACAGATAACACTTCGTCGTCCTGTATGATGACTTTATTAAAAGAGCTGGCCATAGTATTCCATCGATGGTGAATCCTATATCGAGATACCCACCTTGATGTCAGTAATATCGATGAATCCTATATTCTTTGAGATGAATCTGTCGAATTTCTCTTGTTCAGTTATCCATTGGCCTACATCAGCCTCAGAGGTCTTGATGAGGCGGAGCTCTGAGTCACTACTAGCCAGTGGCGCGGAGAGAGCAAGCGGATAAGCTGCCACAAGTAGAGATATGGCAATTTTGGTAATCATTTTTATTTTCTTCCAAGATTTGCTCAAGTCGATAAGTCTGATAGGTATTCTTACAAGCAGTCAAAAACGTCCAGTATGAACGGGCCAATAACCCATTTTATGCTTTCACTGCAAGAGGCGTCGCAAGAGATACGCGCAGGAAGGCTCGGATTGAGAACTAGCCATATTTTCTAGGCATAAATTCACTGCCACTTGCCATATCAGCAAGCGGTAGCGACCAATCATCTCATTTGTATTGTGGTATGACGACTTATCTGGGAGCTTATGGAGCTTCCCGATCCGGCAATGAGAGGCCGCGCACAAACCTAATGCCCTCGCTATTATAGCATTTTCCTTGATAAGTGAGGTGACATTCGGGCCAAGAGCAGTAGATCAGCTTGGGCGGAGAACGGAGAACGGAGAATAGACATATAAGCTTAATTTATTGGCTAATCTTATTTTTGTGAGCCACCGTCATTGGTCCTTGGCAGTCGGAGTCGACTAGGAGAGGAAAGCTCGTATTGACAATGAAGGGAAACAATTGTACCATTTGCGAAAGTTCCTTTCTAAAATAGCAGGTGGTTTTCTTTTTTTGCTATTCTCTGCGCCGATATGCGGTGAAGCTTAGGGGTTTGGCGATCATAGCATCTAGAAATGGAGACAGGTTCGTAAATTTGACGAAGATAGCCGCGCGAATAATTGCACTGGAGGTCGTAGTGACTACAAAAGCGATTTATGCTATGCCAACGGTAACCGTAGTTAGATTTATGAAGATATTGAGCCTCTTCAAAATTGTCATGAAAATGGAAGGTGGTGGAATCACAGCCCGGACTTGTGACGGCGCCCGATATACACGGCACAAATTCCAAGGCGGAAGAGGCTGTTCGTGACACAGCAAAAGCCGGATGAAGGAGGTATGGGCAGCAAGTTTGATCTATTTTAGCATCGTCATTGGTATTAGAAAAGGGTCTGAATGTATATTTCGGAAGCGCATCACCGTCCATTCGAGGGGCATCCTGTGCCCAACCGGTCACCTTATTCGATATTTTGCAGGAGAAAAAGTGTTATTGGCGTCGCCCTATATTAAAGAGAAGAGAGAGAAAAATATGTGTGTTACCTACCTACAGGCAAGAAGTTTAACATGATGCGCACTGACGATCATATCGTTTGTCTTCATAGCCTCATACCAAGTGATTTACTGCCAGGTTCTTAGCGCCAGTGCATCTCACAACCAGCAGCGCGGGACATGAAAACAGGGGCGAATTATCAAATAAAGTAAAATGAGATGAGATGAGATGCTTGAAAATTCCAGATCCGAATCACGAGCAAGATCTGGCTGCTTTCTTTGGGACAAGGTGCGAATTGTTTCTCATGGTCGTTATCATACTTTCATATGGTAACTATCCGCCGACTGTAGCATCATCAAGTGCTAGCTATTATGGTCCAACGGTTAAGACATCAGTTTGTGGTATTACTACAAACCACTGAAGACCGAGGTTCGACTCCTCGTAATGGCACTCTTTTTGCCCTTTTTTGGGCCAAAAGGCTAACGCTAATGGCAGCTATGGGCAGCTCCCCGCAGTAGTGCGACACTTCTCTTTGAATGCATCAAAAAGCCAAGCCAAGCCAATTTTTTTTTATCACGGAGAGAGGAGATCTAACAACTTCAATGCCAATATAGCTAGCAATTCGGCTCGCTTTTGCAGCTTGTGTGTGTGTATGCAGCAAAGGGAGACAGACACGTGCATTCGTACCAAAGATCAAAAATCACCAGCTATCCACCGGAGTGTACTATCAATGTCTCCTCAGCGGCCACTTTTTGGTTTGAGTCAGGTACAGAGGGAACTGATATAGTTACCCCTATTGGGTTTTACGTACTTGGCATGCAATAAGTGTATACATATATGTTGGTAACACTGAAAAGCTACGTAAACCGCCAATTTTCGGTATCTGCTTGCATTTACAAGCTATCAGTGGGACCGTAACGATTTACAGCTCCCTCACAGACTAAACCTCAAAGAATGTTGATTTATAATACATGATTTGATCTAACTCTCAGCTATCTTCCCTGGGTAGGTGCTTGGTAATCCGAAAGCAGAACTTCCTCTTAAGGCGCAATGCGGGCTTATACATTGTAAATGTTGAACGCAGAAGAAAAGCTCTGTCCAGAGCATCCAGGGTAGACGCTACCGAGCAAAGTTTTATCATTTATTGCAAATATCGATTCTTACGGCGATCCTCCCAAATCCGTGTCTCCCTAGGCCCTCTTCTCCTCTTGTAATCTCGTGCATGGAAGCTCAACGAACATTCGGACAAAGGGCAATGAGTCTGGGTAGCTGGTTGAATGCAGTAAATGTCTCGTAAGCCCGCCGACACATCAAGTCATTAGTCCGAAGCCCCACCCGGCGCGGCACAAAGCCGCATCCTCGGAAAGCTCTCGGCGGATAAATAAATACCTAGGTATTCATCCAACAGACAGTCGAGCTTCAACGCCATCAGTTAACTCGCAGATTCAGCTTTTGACCAGCAACTCAATCTTAAAGTACGAACCGGCCCAACAATAACAATACTACGAGACCCAAGCTAAATACCTTGTGCACAGCAACAGACCAACACAATACAATGCCTTCCAACGTCACAGTTTTCTACAACCAGCCCAAGGAGGGCGAGTACTTCGATATGGATTACTATATCAACAAACACATGCCCATCGCGAACGAGCAGTGGACGCCTCTCGGTCTCAAGAGCTGGCAGGTCCTCCAGTTTGGCCCTGATGCCCCATTCCACGTGGTCGCCGTCTTGAACTGGGAAAATGAAGGCCAGGCCGAAGCGGCGCTTGCGCACGAAGCGTCAAAGATTGTCATCGGCGACGTGGTCAACTTCACAAACATGAAGGCCAACCTGCAGCCTGGCAGTATCACCGGCGCCTGGGAGCGAAAGTAAGGAGGGGTCGCACAGAGGGGGCGGGGTTGATGGACCTTAGTGGACTAATGACGCCACCTTGGATTCAATTAATATATCGCATATAGTAGCTAGCGAATCACGCACAATTTATCACGAGGTGCTTATCGCGAGGATGTGATGGCGCATTCGTACATAGTATTACGGAGTGCCTAGTATCTAGTATCTATACAAAGGTGTCTAGAGTGTGTGAGCATAAATAATGCTTCGTGCAGTAAACCGCTGCATAAGGATTTACATAGGGCGTGATGACATGGAGATACATGTAGGCATTTTCAACCCTGACGCCGTTTCTACAACTTCCGGATGCCCTTTGAATCTCATTTCCATCTTAGGAAATCTCAATGCAAACCTTTCCCTTATGCTGCCCCGACCACTGATACTCACATGCTTCCTTGAGTTGAGCCAGACGAAACGTCTTGGGGTCAATCACCGGTCGAAGCTTCTCCGGATTGGCCTCAACTGCGCGACACAAATCTTCCAGCAAGATTCTTGATCCTACAGCAATAGGCCGCACTATACACCTGTGCGCGAAACTGTCCGAGAAGCTAGGCTGTTTGCCTTCAGCACCTCCCAGATAGCCAACAATATTGATGACGCCATCTACCTTGATAGCCTTCAAGCTCTGCGCCATGGACACCGGGCCAGCAACTTCCACAACTTGGTCAACGCCAACACCTCCCGTCAGCTTTTTGGCTGTAGCGCCCCATTCGGAGTCCTCTTTATAGTTTATAACGTGATTAGCTCCAAGATCCTTCAAAAAATTCACCTTGTCGCTGGAACCCGTAGTTGCTATGACTCTTGCGCCGACTGCTTTGGCAAACTGCAGCGCAAATACGCTGACTCCTCCGGTGCCTTGGGTCAGTACCCATTGGCCAGCGTTCAGTTTGTAATCAGACAGCCCGAAGAGAGCACTCCAGGCGGTTAATCCAGCACAGCTCAGCGTTGAGGCTTCCAGAAAGCTCAAATTCGATGGGATTCGTGCCAGTCCCTGTTCATTGAACGCTCCATAGGTGCGAAGCGTACCATCAAGAGTGCCTCCGAGCATCGAAGCGGCCATACTAGGCTGGAAGCGCCCGCCTACGTAGTCTTGGAAGAATGCCGTGACAACTCTATCGCCTGGTGTGAAGCGACGGACATGCTTCCCAACTGCGACGACAGTTCCAGCCCCATCAGAGCCTGGGATGACGTTCGGGTTAGGGCCAACCATGTGTGCGGTGAACCCTTGTATTATCATAAGATCTCGATACTGGGGAATAAATCCTCTGGTTAGCGGTAATAGTTACAATGTTAGTGTGTATTAACTTACGTTCAGTGATGCCGCTTCCACTGTATGAACTGGTTAGGATGTGGCATGCATATAAGTGGCATCTTTATAGTAAAGCTTACATTTAACAAGTACTTGGCTGTCTCCTAACTGCGGAAGGGGCTGCTCGGAGTACTTTAAAGATTGAAAACCTTCTCCCTCAGTGACGTTCCACTGGTATATAGCTTTGGGGATTTTGTCTGCCATCGTGCGCCGTGATATAGATGAATCGCGCTCAATGAATATGAGGATATTTGTGAGATGAAGCTTGGATACTGTTTTAGATAATGCTTTTGATAGAACGTGCGACAATATTACTCTAATTCGCAAAGAGATCCTTCTTTATATAAAGCTCGCTCGCTAGGAGTAAACTGACTGCATTCAGGAATTACATTAATAATTCGCTGTAGAGACGCATGCTACCCAAGAGCCCTAAATCATTAGCCATCATTAATGTATATTCAGACAACAGAGTGTTCCATTTATAATGCTCCTTAAATAGCAAAGCGACTAGACATATAATGGTCACTAATTACTGTCTTGAGAATTGTCTTTTCAGACAAATAGAAACTGTCAGGCTGATATCTAGCGGGGCGTTTCCGACTTTACATGGATCGGAGTTTACCAGTTACAGCTGTCACCGAATTCTAAATTCTCATCGGATAGAAGTCGCTATTAATAATTAGTCTACCAGTTGCTATATAGAAAGGTTATGAATTAAAACAGTCCAGGGCGGCTCTACCATTGATGCCCTGAGACGCCACGCTAACAGGTAGCTCACCTCAGAACAGCCATAATTGCCGGTTTAGGCCTGCCGCTGATACGAAGCGCCACAGCAACGATTCCCACACGCAGCACATGTGTACTTGCAAAACTTGCTATGGGAGATTTCTTTACCAAAGCATGGATATAAAAGATATCCCAAGTTCGTGATATGCACTTTTCAATCTCATATGGCATGAGAAAATACCCGTCTACAAATACCCTTTTACCTAAAGGTAACAGCCCAGCAGCAGCTTTGGTACATCAATCCCTTGAAATAGCAGTGGACTCCAGTCAGTTCCACGCGTTATGCAGCGTCTCTTAACTTCCATGTATTTTTCATATAAATTTCTAACCAAGTACTTGGACAGGAAAGTACAAAGTGAATGACTGCATTTAAATTACCTGTTCATTAGTAAAATGTCCAAGTGCGCTAAATGAATTACCCGACCCCAACCCAAAAGATCAATTAGACAGCCAGCTTTCTTGAGAAGATATTACTACAACAAATAGATAATTGTTATCAGTATAATCCAATAGACTTATAGTTACATCATATATGAAATAGTTACAGACTCATCCCAATTAGCACATTCTTCTCTTCAGTACTCTCCGAAATACATTGAATACCATCAGTACAGCCTCCAGAAGAGTCTTTCCGCTTGTAAATATCTTTATAGCTCCAGGTATAGTTCAACTGTTAAGATAGCAGTGAAAAAATTCAACTCTTTATGCAAAATATTGGTCAAATGGTCAATTTTCCACCAATAAATGGCGCAAATGGATTTTATTACCGCTCAGGGCCCGAATTTTGCCCCATTCCCTGTTTTCATCGTGCTAATACCTATGGCACCATTCTGAATTGCGGGGTTGAGCATTTCGTATTTACCCCGCCGTATATCAGAACCAGAACTATTGGTATATCTAGGACAAATTTCGCGACGTGGTGGTTATGCTATTGGTGATTAATTTCACTGCTTAAACATATATACAGATTATACCATTTCACTTAGAGGAGAGTTAGGACTGAGAAATCGTAACAAAAGATGGGTTCACATTCTAACTCGGCACTAAAAATAGTCTTTGGGGCTATGACCCTTGGAGAGAAAGGTTTGTAAATCCAGCCTATGAGGAGCGTTATGTATGCTAATTGTAACCTTCAAGGTGCTGACCAAGCTCGAATTCATACCTTGGAAGAATGTGCAGAAATCTTAGATGTATTTCAAGGGTTTGGTCACTCAGAGGTCGACACAGCCCGAGTGTACGGCGGAGGGAGCTCTGAAGAGTTCCTTAGACAACTAGATTGGCAAAAGAGAGGCATTGTCATGGATACAAAACTATCACCTGCTGGCGGCAAGTACAACCATACACCTGCAGGTATTCGACAAGGCCTTTTGGAGAGCATGAAGGCTCTCGGAACTGAAAATGTAAGTCGATAGGAGACATGTATATGACATGTATGTTCGTCAGGTATACCGTTTTCGAACTAAACGTTGATTAGGTTGATATGTGGTACCTACATGCGCCTGATCATAATACACCATACGAGGATACTCTTCGCGAGGTCAACAAGTTATACGAAGAAGGCTACTTCAAACGGCTCGGAATTAGCAACTACTCAGCCTGGGAAACAGCTCAGATAAGCGAACTTTGCATTCGTAATGGATGGAAGAAGCCCGATGTCTACCAAGGCGTGTACAATGCCCTCCACCGAGGCGTAGAACCAGAGCTGTTCCCTTGTCTGAGATATTATGGCATCGCGTTTTACCAATTTAACCCCTTGGCAGGAGGAATGCTCACTGACAAGTATAAACTGGATTATAAAGAACACGAACAAGGCAGTCGGTTTGATCCCTCACATCAGCAGGGTGCTAATTACCGAGAGAGATACTGGAATGAGACTTATTTCAAGGCCCTGGATATTGTGAGGCCGGTGGCTGCTAAGGTGGGGATCAGCACCGTTGAGGCAGCCCTTAGATGGTCTCTTCACCACAGCTTATTGCAGAACCAATATGGTGACGCTATAATCATTGGGGCAAGCAGTGTTCAGCAGCTAAAGGAGAACTTGACAAGCTTGCAAAAGGGGCCACTTCCAGATGAACTGATTGAGGCCTTTGACAAGGGATGGGAAGTGGTCAAGCCGGTCTGTAAGCCGTATTTTCGTTAAGAGCAGGCTATTATATCTGCCTATTACATCGATTCATGAACAAGGCGACGAATAAAGGGTTCAAAGATAGATTAGTGCGATTAAATGCGAGCTACCACCAAAGTAAGATTAAGTATACTGTGTTCCATAGCGTAATAGACTCAAAACGACGCACTTGAGCAAGTTTTCTCTTCCTTTTCGGCGTCTCGCAATACTAGCTACCCGTTTTTTCTTTACCCGTAGTTCATTTGGTTACTTATACCACTAATGTTGTACTTTCTTAAAGCGATGATCTACGGTGTAGGATCTCACGTATAACTTCAGGTGTAGAGAAGTATAAAGAGAGGTGTTATATATATTTAGAGTAGCGATAAATAGGACGAACTACATCATATTTATTGGCCATGTAGCAGAGGAGTTTTTAGATCGTTGCACTTATAAAAGAGAGAGCTTTAAACTAGCAAACGCTACATACAAGCTAGGGTCGGTATTTCATTTAGACACTTCAGATCTCTGTTTTCCGATCCGTCGGGATGTAACATTGCCGCGACCCGCCGTGGGGATTCAGTCGAAACAGGAATCAACAACTTACCTTAACTGATGCGTATTTTTTAGGCTAATTAAGCTTCCATTTTCCAGATTTGTCGTCGTTGGCAAGACATGAAAGCCAGAATGACGTCGATCTGATACTCTTCTGAAAATCAACGTACCATACATCTAGAAGGTCACTCTCCAGTGCATACACTAGTCTAGCTTTGTGATGAGGGTGTAGAAGAATATAAAGCGCGTCCAGTTTATGTTCAATTTAGGTACATGTCCATTTGGCTAACTTAACAATTGCAAAATGGTTCGGACTTCAGCAGCCTCGTCAATCGCGACTCTCATCGCCCTCGCCGCAAGCGAAACAGTCCACCTGGATATCGCCAGATCAGCACCAGCATCATCAAGTCCACCAATCTCGCTTGATTTCCAGTCATTTTCCATTGAATTCGCATTCCTTGTTGATTTCCAAGGTAAAGTATGATTTGCTCGCGGCGCAGTAAAAGAGCTCATTGTTCGCCTCAGGAAATATATCTCATCCGAATAAATTCACCGATAATCTCTTGGCCAATTTAAGAGCCTTTAATGGAGATGTTCCTCAGATTCTTCGGATTGGGGGGAATACTCAGTGCGTATCCATTACTTACATCAGCAGCTTGTTATTAATAAAGGAACTCAGGGATCATGTCACGTATTTTCCTGATCAACAAGAGCAAATCGTCAATTTCTGGGATCCGTCGTACAATTCGGACCAGCCACGCAATACTTCCATTGGCCCAACTTTTTGGGAGGCCTTTACTGCCATTGAAGGGACAAAATATATTTTTGGGCTAAACTTTTACAAAAATGATTCTACATTTCTTGATAACCTTAGAGGAGAGGTAGCGCAGTCCTTGCTGCAGATTCGACCTGAGCGGCTGCACCTGTTCGAAATAGGCAACGAGAATGATTACGGCGCTCTGTCCGGATTCCAGCCTCCAACATGGACTCAAGAGGATTGGGTCAATGAGTGGGTTTACCGTTCGCAAAACATTCAAACACCGGCCAAGTCATTACGTTTCTACGCTCCTTCAACTTGTTGCTATAATATCACGACGCCTTACTCGTTTTTCTCCCCCTGGACGATCTGGAATAACACGTTCGACTATGATCGAGATGGATGGATCTCAGAGGTATCCCAGCACGGGTAGGTTGCAGTCAAAGCTGGCTCAGAAGCGATTTGTTTACTGAATTGGGGACATAGGTACATATCGTCAACGTCGCAGAATCTATCTCTACAAGGCAAGCCTATTATGTTCTCTACGAGCCAAGATACTAACAATATAGCAGGCACTCTCATGAATCACACAAGCGTAGTAATAAATGGGACTGTTCATCAATCTCTCTACAACTTAAATCACGGCGCTGGCCGTATTTATACTCTTGGAGAGACCAACAGCGTCTCCGGTCAAGGGGCAGTTGGAGTCTCTAATGTATTTGGATCTGCCCTATTCATTCTTGACTATGAGCTCTATTATGCGTCTTTCGTGAGTCACCTTGACCTTTATTTTTGCGATAATATGTTAATACGATCTGGCAGGGAGTGAACCGCATGCATCTGCATCAGGGAACCGCTTACCGCTATGGCGCTTGGATGCCCATTTCTCAGAACGGCACAGGTCCATCGACCAACCCTCCTTACTATGGCCATGTTATAGTTTCAAAATTCATCGGAAGCAACCCCAACACGAGAATCAATAACATTGATCTAAACAGTGATTTTTACTCTGCATACGCAGCATACGAAGAAGGACGACTAGCGCGAGTTGTCCTGCTAAATCTCCACGAATGGAACCCTCCAAGTAATAGTCAAGCCGAAGCCGAAGCCGAAGCAGCACCAAGCACGGCCATTACTCTTAGCACCGGCCGAAGCGGAATCAAATATGCTACTGTCGAGCTGATGACTGCTCCAGGTGCACTATCGGAAACAAATATCACGGTCGCTGGAATTAGTTACGATTATGACCTGGCTGAGGGAAAGCCTGTGAGGGTGGCGAAACAGTACGAGAGCGTGCTTCGCCCTAATAGCAAGGGAGACATTTCTGTTCTGGTACGGCACTCGCAAGCAGTACTTCTAACTTTTCACTAGATGTTGGACACAGAAGTCTTGCAATGCATGTGGAGATTTATGAGATGGCGTACGAAATAACATATTCATAAAGTACCAGCACCGCAACCATTATGTGAAGGACAGTGTATAAGTAATAAAAGGCAGATATATCATTATTGAGTTGTGCCTTGTAGAAGAAAACTTGCTACTTTAAACCCCGGCGTCTTACCATTATTACTAACAGGGTAAAAATACACGGCCGATACGTCGTCTGACTAAGAGTGATTCCAGCTCCTCAAAGACTCTCTCCCTTGCCTGCATATGCATTGGTAACTGCTGGGAACGAACCCGTCCCCGCTGCTAAGGTCCACTATCTGCCGAAATAGCTGCCATTCCAAGCGCTCGGCTTTCCGACTCGGCGGGGATTCGCGCAATCAGCAGCCTCTATTCGCCATTTGCGATATCAGTGATCCACCGACAAGCCGGCTGCCGTTCACTGAGCGAAACGGGACAGAGACGCCGTCCTTCCAATCCATTGCTTCATTCTACAACGCGCACGCGACAAAGCAGAGCCGGAGAAATCAAAGGTCTCATAAGGTGCTGCTGGCTCAGAATGGCAACGGATGAAACTACGCCGCTGCTCCCGGGCCGCAAGGCCTCGCCTCTGGCCAGTCAAAAGAAGGGCTTTGGAGCGTCGATCAGAGGCATCTTCACTAATGTCGAGAACCGCATCTTAGCAGCCGGCTTTCTAATATGCGTCGCCTTTAGTTACACACAAGTCCCGTGAGTCGCATTGCCCGTCTGTATAGATAGTGCATATTAGTAGCCAAAGCTAACATTCGATTCCATTAGGCTCATGTATGTTTTCCATCTCATGGTGTGCGACGAGTATTACGACCATCATCCTCCCTTTGAAGGTCCCGGCCAGCGATGCAGCCGCGACGAAATCGCAGCTGGGACCGCAGCACAGTTTAGTATTCTGGGAATGAGTACGACCCTATGCGGTGAGTAATTCTGACTGCTATCCCCGATTATTATATCTGCAATCGTTATTTTCGCGAGTACAAGTGATATTGACAATAGGCACGCATGCATGTGTGACACTCAGGAACTCTCAATCTATTTCTCGCAGGATGGACGGTCAAGAAGATTGGCCCTCGTGCTGCTCTCATGATCCAGACCTTTGTGCCTGCTATTCGAGTCCTTGCGCAGATTCTTGGAGTCATCGCCGGCAAACGGACTGGCATGCTGATTATCCAAAGTACCCAGCTCTTCACCATAGTTGGCGGGCCAGCAGGGTACATTCTCGTCACCAACATCATCGCCAGTGAGCTCGTTGAGCCATCTCGGCGTACTGTTGTCTTTGGGAAACTACAGGGAAGCATCATGCTTGGGCAAAGCATCGGATACCTGGGTATGTCTAGTCTCTGTTTTTTCTTGGTAGCTTGCCCAACTAATAGTGTTGAATGCACAGCCGGTGGAATGATTGGTGATGCCATCGATATTCGCGCCCCCTTTGATGTTGCCTGCATCACGTTTCTCATCGCCTGCGTGTACGTCCGCTTTGGCATCCCGTACATCTCTCCAGAGTCCATGAGCAACAAGAAGCCAGGCCGGCAAGGCATTGCAGGCTTCTTCGCGCCGCTCAAGATTCTCGTGCCGCAGCGCATGCGCTTAGCCAACGGCGGTATCAGGAAGCACTACGGCGTTGTGATTCTCTGCGCCGGCATATTCCTCGGAGTCGTACGTAGCAAGCCCATCATTTCATATCGTGTGTCTTCAGGACTGACTAGATCCTCTCCAGCTTGCAACGGATTACGCACCTCTGCTGATCCAGATGTACGCCACCGCAGCATTCGACTTTGACCAGGCCGACAACGGGTGGCTCATGTCCGAATTTGCCTTTATGCGAAGCATCTTTCTCATCCTTCTCTTCCCACGCATCATCAATTTCGGTCGCCACCTGATGAAACGCACTTCAAGCCCAGCACCAGAAGACTCTGACGATTCGTCCATATCCACAGCAGACACCCAGTTACCGACCGAGCCTGGTGACTTCGATGCAGCTGCTGGCGAGCAGACGGACGTTGAGCCAACTAAGCCACTATCCTCGACGCATCACCGCGAAGTCGGGCACTTTGATCTCATTTTCCTACGATGGAGTCTCGTTGTCGATGGGGCACTCACTACTGTGGTCGCATTTGCTACGAAAAGGTGGCATATTTATTTGGGTAAGCCCATTGCCTTCGAATCAACTTCAACCCACGGCAATACTAATCCGTCCCTTTGTAGCTGCATTCCTCCTACCTTTCGGGTCCGGTTCTGCCCCGGCTGCCAAAGGCGTCATCACAGATATGTGCTCAGAGTCTCAACGTGCGGATGCCCTAAATGCGGTAACCCTTGTGGAGAACATTGCCCGATTGTCAACACAGGGGCTATTTGGATTTGTATTTTCGAGTCTTGCAGGCGTGGGCAAGGCATATGCCACGTTTTTCTGCAATGCGGTGAGTTCTATCAAACACCAGTCGAGCTGGACAATGTTGAATAAGAGGCTGATATGGATGAAAATGTTTAGGCAATTGCAGTGGTTGGGATGGCAGTCTTGCTATTTTCCAACTTCCCGCCTGCAGGCAGTACGCTAATTGATGAGGAAGCTGAAGAAACAGGAGAAGATCAAAATTAATTTTACAAGACACTTTGTTTATCAAAAATTCCATGCATCTAATGACAACTATATAAGATGGAGCTTTTTGCTGATAAATCATCTATCAGCATCCAAGCCTGTTTCTATGTTGTACATAAGACTTCAGATTTAGCGAGCATATGTCCGCTCGCAAGAATGGCACCCCCAAAAGTTATAGAATACCTATATAGAATCCCCATATATACTCGTTATGCTTCAACTGTAAAGACATGCTTTCCTCCAGTAACATCAACGCTCGCCCAGCCAGTTGTTGGGTTAGACGACACATTTATAGGTGCTCCATCCATACTTATCGTCGGATTATTCAACCCCATCGTGGGAATGCAGACCACTCCAGATGAGTTATCTGGTGTTTCAATGTCAAGAGTAAACACTACTTCCGTCTGTGCATTCTCTTTCTCCCATGAGACTGTTATCTTTCCTTGTGGCGTTGGCACTTCTCCTTTAGCCCATGTGAGCCCTCCGCCATCTACTACGGGGCAAATTTTCCACGTCTGAAACCCAGGTGACTGAGGCTTCACTCCAAGGACATATCCAGTCAGCAGCGGGACTATCCCCGTTGACCAGCCATGCGCCATGGATGTAAATGCACCCTCGTAAGGAGCTCCGCCTGGTCCGATGCCCTCCCACATGGTGATCTGAGGATCATGGCTAGCCATCCATCCATACAGCCTTTGGAGTTCGTCAAAGGCAGACGAAGCTTGCCCAGGAGTAGCAAATCGGGCCGCAATCTCAAAGTAGGAGATGAAAGCGTAGACTCGATTATTGAATTGGTCGCCGGGACTCAATATGCTGCTGTCGTAGAATGCGTTTCCATATTCCTGAGAAGTTGCATTTTGCCAGTAGTTCAATATCTGAGCCGAGGTTGTGTCATTTGTCACTCCTGCAAGAATTGCAATAGAGTTGCCGTCTTGCGCATGAACATTGCAGTATGTGCCTGCTGCCGCTCCGGGGCAAGGGCCGCCATCATAAAATGCGCCAACGCTCTGGTCAAAATTGTGACTCAGAAGTGCTTTTCCAACAGATGCAGCTCTAGAAGACCATCTTCCTGCGTCGTCATTACGGCCAAGGCTCGTAGCCAGCTGCGAGGCATACGATAGTGCATGGACGTACAGGGCATTGTAGTACGTTACGGGCCCTGAACGAGGCAGAAACGCATAATCGCCATAGCCAGTGTCATTTTTATCCAGAAGCCCTGTCACTCCATCTATATTCGAAGGGTAATATCCGTCAAGTGCCTTAGTTAGTGTACCCCAATAAGCATTCGCATAAGAGGTATTGCCTGTGTACATGACAAGGTCGACACTACAGACAACCCACCAGAGGGGATAGTCAAATAATGGAAGACCGTAGTTGTTTCTGTTTTTAATCTCCGTTAGCAGAAATTCGATTTACAAGAAGTCATGTTTTGTAATCTTGAGGAAAGACTTGCATGCTCGCAGGAGGAATCCAGCCATCAGAGCGCTGATGCTGTGCCAAATCTTCCAACACATTCCTCGACGATTCGGCAAAGTCATGAGACAAGTACGAAGTAAGCGATGACACTGCCAGATCTCCAACATATGGGTCTCTATCACGCTTGGCGCCGTCGAAAAGTACTTGCTTGCCCTCCAAGGTCGGACTAGAAGCACTTCTAGGCTCTGTCTCGTTGGCAAGAAACACATCTGTTCCCATATCCACGGTATATACTCCATCGTACCACCATTGTGTGAGGTCTTCGTCTGAACATTCAAACGATCCGGTGAAAGTGTCTGGCGTCCCAAGATACGCAGACCATTCAAGGCTCACGCCCGAGATGGAAACAGAACCCAGGGAAGATGTGTATGGCGCATCCGACGCTAAAGCTTCCAGCCAGATTTTCACGTAACGGAAGCCGTGGAGCCCATCTGAGCAGACTTGAGTGCCGTTATCACATCCATGAAGATCACTCCAAGTGTAACTACCGGCCTTGACAGCCACCTATGATGATACGATCTAAACATTGGCGTCCAGATTGCTTGACAACTTGATGATTTCATTTCTTACCTGATCTGTTCCATTTGTCAATTTTTCACCCTGTGTCGACAACTTAGTTAACAGTCCTTTAAGAACTAAAGAGGACGGCAAAAGGATATGTGATCTCTGGACTTACTCCGCTGGCATTATCGGATCGTGTAAAATCGCTCCGATCGGTAAGATACTCTGTCGTCTCAGAAAAGGCCAATCTCAAACCCGGCAGTCCTGTGGACAAGCTCTGTGATCTGCTGAATTGTAGGCTTAAAATCCCAACTACATTCTGTCCAAAATCCACCACTACTGTCGGCAATTGGTCGCTTTCAGTGTTGCGACTCAGCACTGTCGGCTCTTGGCCGCCAATCAAGCCATTGGCGTTTGAAACATTGCCAATTGTGCTATCTGATACAATTCCAACTGGCTTCACTATCTGAGAAGCAGGCGATCTGACATATTTTTGCCAGCTCGGAACTGTATCAGCTGCACCATACTGGATGCTAGTCGATAACACAAGGCCAGTATAAAGCGTAATCAAGCTGTTGGATACCATGATTATCATCTCGCAAATGATAGACAGCGTCGCTTAGTTACAACAGACAACACAGCATCATCTGGAAGCTTTAATAGAATAGCTCCTTTAGGCACCCATGATTAGCTGGACGATCCTATCGGTAATTTCGCGTTATTACCCCCCGAGTGTAACCCTGTCCTGAATCTACATGCGGGGTTAGATCCGCGATCTGGCCCCCCCGCGATGGGATACAAAATGCCAACGCAAAGCAAACCAACTTAGAGAGTTCGGGCGCTACATCTAGTAATTGAGTTGATAGATCATTCTACGCTAAAGGATCCTTGAAAGAGCGGGGATACATATAAGATCTTGCCCTATGCGTAGCTTGGAAAGGATTCATGAGATGCTAGCCGGGCCAAATTCATAATTTAGCTCCCGAAGGAGAGGTACAGCTATCAGAATAAGTGTCTATAGCTAACGGCCGCCGGTTTAGAAACCACCGTAGCACGCGTCAATACGATCCGAAATCTAGATCATAATCAAGCTAATGTGGTTCATGTTTCCCAGATGCCGAGCATCGTAGGCCAGCCCGACGAGAGGTTCTTATGCTGGGACAGACCTTTTGACGTTGCGGTAGTCTACCTAGAGCTAACATGGCATTCATGACGCGATTCAGGATTGAGAATAGTTATAGCTATTGAGTATGTATAAGTATGTGCAATTCTGGCCTGAGCCAGGGCAGAAAATTGATAGCGAAGGGCACAAGAGCAATACAAGAGAGTATTTCGCAAATAAGCAGCCCATGTAATCCAACGATAAATTAGCGGAAATGATTGAAAATCAACCCCGGACACCTAACACCATTTCTCCAAGTCAAATACAACAAGCTACCATCCAACCAACTAAGTTGAAGAAGCTATCGACTTTTCTGATTTCGCTTCGTCCTTTTCCTTCTTCTTCTTCTTCTTCTTCTCTAGCATTGTTGTCGCTTCCCAGATATGTCCATCAAGATCCTCAAAGCTCCTTGTATATATCCCCACAGATTTCCCATATTCTTCCATTTTGAATGGATCTTTTTTGCCACCCGCCTTCTCAGCTTTCTCTAACAGTCCATCTACAACGTCTCTGCCGGCCACGCCTAGAGTGTATATCGCGCCCGTAACCTTCTTCGCATGTATAATCTCTGAACCATGGCGAATAAATTCTCCAAACCGAGATGTTGAGTGTAGCATAAGACAGATATTGGAGTTGGATTTGTAGGGGAAGCGGAAGGCAGCAGTGTTGGAGTCGGAGAACTCAGGAAGAGGAGTAAATGAGAGAGATTTATAAAAATCAGTAGCAGAGTTGAGAGATTCGACTGGAAGCGAAATAAAAAATGATGGCGGATTTTCAGTCGACATTGTAGTAGAAGAGATATTAGTATTGCAAATGTATATACCACGAGAAACTCGGCATGTATGTGTAAAACATGTATTTCGTTATGATTTAGCAGTTGTTAGTCGGCTCTATTGTGTCTTTTTAAGGCTCAATTATATGGCTTCATCATGACATAAAAACTCATCATCGGATACCAAGCTTCAATCTATCCGGCGCTAGGGACACGTCAATCGGCGTCAGATGGACGAATGTTGAAACCTTGTTTCTCAAGCTGTCACGCTAAGACAGCTTTTTTGCCTTTCTGAGAAAAAGGGCCAAGGCGACGGTGTAAGCAGCGCTGCGCACTACGACAGCTCCAAGTCTAGAATTCTTTAGTGTAGTATTTGATGTGTTTCTGGAAAGCAATATGCAGCTCTGCTAACTCGTAGCACCTATATTCGGCATTAGCAACTTGCTGATGAAGTATTAGTGTATATGCACTATTGCTAATCGTATACATATCTTTCTCCCTCCTTTCAACGTGCTGCTGGTCCTATATCGCAACTATTATTGCTACAATGATTTTTGTAAACCTGCGTTTATACAAGGTAGAGAGCTTTGGTTTGCACACCGCTTCTACTGTAAGTATGCGGCCCAAGTCAAGCTAAGTGCCGAGCTGACTACTTGCTAACTTATCAGGTGCTCAGTAATCACAGTCACCTGGAGCACATAATGTCGAAGGCGTCCTTGAATCTTATCCGTAAGATTCTCTTATTGCAGGCAAGAAAATGGGCTCATATATCACCAAGATTGATATGAAGTGTCAGATATAGCAAAGTCGATATGCCGAGAGATGGGAGGTGGCATGAGAATTCGTATGGCATAGAGCATCGAAAATACTAATCCTTGGCCGCTTATAAGCCGACGGGGAAAGTCTTGAAAAGGCATCAGTGCATGTGCATATATCGTGCAGTCCTTTGACCAATTAAAAGACTCGCTCCGAGTGTCTGTCAAAGCAGGCGGCTTAGCCCTTCTTGTGGCTGCGATCCTAACATTAAACCACAGCCTAGTCCGATGAATTGCGAACCTCACGGTATCCGATATACCTATATGATCCTAGGAACATTCCCATCTTCATCTACATCAAACCGTACTGAATACAAGCGTCACAAAATCTCAAAGGCGATGATCAGCAGCGACGTTGCATCAAACACCTCGCCCCGATTGGACATCCCTTAATTTAGCCTCTGCCGTTCGGGCCGTTTCCACATTCTGTGCCTGAAAGAGCAGCTGTCACTCTCGATCCACAAGCAAATCGCATCTCGTCTGAGCTAGCAGTCGATTGGTTGAGTCAGTTTGTACAATGTTACTCCGTGTTTCTTCGCACGCTTTTATATGGTACTGTCCTCGGAATTTAAGCACAAGAGCCTACGGATAATAGACAATTCAGACAGCTTCAAAGGCGCAATCGGCATTTTTCTGTCATCTAGACAGTTGGCAGAGCAAGATTGGACGAGATCGGCATACGAGTTGCCTATTCTATGCATCGCGCAGTGCGAGAGCCGCAGCGGGACTGAAACAAGAGGCAATAGTAATCACAGCCCTCCTCAAAGGGGTCGCCATATATTGGCCCAATATTAATATGAGTATAATTATTTAAGTAAGGCACATGCTACTCCGTATCTTTGCATTATACCTAGGTAGTAATCAGAGGGGTATATGTCGAGATTCACTCCGAAATACCATCTCTTCACAAACCGCCACCGCATTGCCAATCCGCCATGAAGGCCACTCTGTCATGGCTCCTCTATGCCACTGCGGTATCAGCCGCGTCGCATAACCATCACACACACACCAACAGAGCCGCAGCCATCGATACCTCCACCATACAAGGCAAATGGCTCTTTGGATACCAAGGCTGGTTCCGCAAACCCGGCGCCGGTGTTAACAACCACTGGTCCGCCGATGGCAATACGCCAGGACCCAATAACAGTGAGGGAACATCTCTTTCTCAACAGCTTGCATCGCCTAATAGCTGTGGCCTTGTATGACTGACTCTTTGGTAGTTGAGATTGACTTCATCCCCGACGTCAGCCAATACCCAGCCAACTGTCTCTTCAACACTCAGCTCACACTGCCAAACGGCCAACCAGCTCAATTCTATGATAGCTCTTGCGAGGGTGTAGTCGACCTGCACTTTAAGTGGATGCAGCAGTACGGCATTGACGGCGTGATTGTACAAAGATTTATACAGTCCGTCAGCGACCAGTCCTTTATCACAGTAAGTATCTATATGCTATCTGGGATGCATCGTGACACATGAAATCGCAGACCAAAGTATCTGACCACCAACCTAGGTCCTCAACCAAGTCCAGGCAGCGGCTGAAAAGTATGGCCTCGGCTTCATCGTCGAATACGATGTGTCTGGCGCCGACTCGTCTCAAGGCAGCGTCGCTACAGCAGTCCTAAACGACTACAACGCCAACATCAAGAAATACACCACATCTTCAGCCTACATCCACCAAAACGGCAAGCCAGTCACCATGGTCTTTGGAATCGGCTTCTCTGGATTCAAAGTCACTGCTGCCGACAGTGTCAACATTGCCTCTCAGCTCCAGGCTGCCGGCTTGTACGTCGGCTTCGGCGTGCCTGAGCAGTGGTCCGGCGACGTCACCGGCAACACAGGCTTCGTCCAGGCTTATAAGAAAGCAGACTTCATCAGCCCTTGGACCGTTGGAGGCTATAGCGATGCCGGCTATGCAGGATTCCACACCTCTGTCCAGGTCCCGGACGCACAGTACGTAATATAGCTTAAACCCGGGCTCTGCTTTGCACATTCGAACGTTGCAAAACTAACAAATGATTTACAATTAGGTTGTTGAAGTCTCTCGGCAAGCAGTACGCACCAGTTGTTTTCCCCGGCACCTCTGCCTACCATCTCAACGGCGGTACCAACCCATCAGCATTCGACTACTTCCCACGATACAACGGCTCTTTCTACTCTGCACAAGCTGATGCTCTGACCACCATGGCCAACAAGCCTCTATTCATCTTCAGTGCCATGTTCGACGAAGTCAACGAAGGTAAGTTCACAAATGCAGCTGGTCAAATGCAGCTGCTTCCACCTTTTGGTTCCAAGAAGAAACAACCGATTGACCAATTTTACCTCCCAGGTACTCAAATCATGCCGTCTCTTAAGACCAACCAGCTGCCCACCAACCAGAAGTTTGTAGGCTACGACAATGATTTCGCCGACACAAGCTTCTACCTGGAGCTAGTTGGAAAGAAGGCTGCTGCCTTCCACGCTGCAGTGTAATCAAGGAGGGCACGACGACAAGATAAAAGAACTATATTATGCCGATTGATCTAGAGTATATATCAACGAAATGAAATGAGTAATGAAATGGCTGCATGATTTCAGCCCTGCGAATAATGACCACCAGTATAAGATTGGGAAAGTCATAGATAGTGAGATGTAAGACAACAATGCCGATAGCGTAATCAATTCTGCCACATGGGGAAAACTGCCCGTACGCCTATCGACTTACTAACGTAACTACCAATCATAACCCCCATCATTGGCGACAATAGCTCATAAACTTCATATGCACCAATACGGCTGACGAGCTCTCACTTTTTTAATGCATTGTCGTCTCAGTACATACCATTTAGACACAACCTTGCCCTCTCAAAGCCAAGCTCAAAATCCAAACGTCACCGCTCCAGGCCTGCACATCAACACCATTGCAACCAGCTACTCCAGCAATAAAGTATTCCAGCCAAGCATTCAACTACCGCTCGTCCCCACCCTCACCCTATGCAACTCAGAAAGTCTAAAAAGTCAATACCCCCAAGCTAAGCATTCGCCCATCTAATAAGCAGCAACCAATCCAAGCACATTCCGCTCACCACCGGCGACCTCGGAAAAGCCAATCCAAGAAAGCGGCATAACACGCCCATCCAATAACATCATTACCCGCACACGGGAAGCTGCAAAAGGGTTACTTCGGGCTTTCAACCACTTTCCTTATTTTTCTACGCCATAAGCACGTAATGACAGCTCTGCAATCGTCCTTGACCAACGGGCGTTGACAGCAATGCCCTCACGCAGCTTAGCTGCGCCGGGGCGGCATCCTTCCCGAACAAAGATAGCTTACCAAGGAATGTCAATTCAAAATTCTTGTCCATCTCCTCTTGTTTGCTCCTCCATATCTCAAAGCCGCGGTTGGTCACTACTCATTGAAATGGTGGGGGAGTCCGCGATCTTAACCCGCCCATTCATATTTTGATAGATCTACACCGAGACAAGTTTTTTTGATGACAACAGTCTAAATCATCACTTGTCGACCAACATGCCTGAGCCGATTACACCCACCTTATGATCAAACACGCCATTCTGTTTGTTTCATTCGTTTGTTTATCGATCTGTCTGCATATCTGTTTTATCATGTGAACACAGAAACAAAAAAAAAAAAGAAAAGAAAAAAACTCCATAGAACAGCAAGTTACAGTCCATGAAACACACACTCGAATCACGGCAGAAACCCCACAGAAGCAGCAGAAGAAGAAGAAGAAGAACACCACACCTAATAGCAATTCGCGCATACATTCCCTCTAGTACAGTTTCACCTTTGACATAACGTAAAAAAAGGCTCTCTGTCTCCCCCAAAGTTGAAAGGCGAAAGCGGAGTCGAGCAGGTCATTAAGGCTTCACACTAACAACTTAGCCAACATACTAGAGCCGAGATTCCGAAACTCTCTGCACGATCTAGTGGACTCGCGACCTCCGGTGGCGTAGGCCTGTAGTTTCAAGTATGAGGAAAAGAAAAAAAAATTTACCTAGCCTGCGCCATTTATTTTCATGGCGTTTGGAGAAGAAAAAATGCGGGATGCTCAGTATCCAGCTTGTTTTGGGGAAGGGTCCTATTTTTTTTTTTTTTTTTTTTTGCATGTGTTCCAAAGAGTGAGTAGAGAGAGGGAAACACCATGTTTTGAAACATCACGAAGGCAGTGGGCACAAGCAACTTTTGAAGATATTTTTGAACATAACACATTAGCAAGATATGAAAAGTCTATAGTAACTAGATATAGGTTTATACTAAGTTTTAAATTAAGTTAGCGACTGGGGGAATCAAAAGGTTAACAATGCATCCACCGGCTGGAGAACTTCTTCTATCAGTTCATTTCTCCCTCCATCTTGACTTGGTAGCAACGTTGATGTTTGCATGGCGATTGACCAAGCAAAACAAATGTTAACTGCTCCCGCTCTCCTCAATGTAAAAAAAAAAGAAAACTTTGGTCCCTAGACCAACCTTTCTCTTCCCCAGATCACCATATAGATTAAGCTCTGTAGGCGAGTAGTAGTGTACCATATTAAAATTATTCGGGGGTATACACAAGACTCTCTTTCCTAATAGGCCTTGACATCCACGACATTAAAACTCCATTTACTCATCCTCGTTATCAATAGCCTTGTCGGCAAGGAGGTATCGGTCAACACCGGTCGCCTCATCTCTCTCATGCTCAATGGCGAGCTTCTGGAGAGCAGTGAGGACGTTCTCAACAATGGTGTCCTTCTTCTTGCGGTCCTTGCGGCCGAGGTCGTTCAACCAGGGGATCTGGTTAAGGATGAAGTAGACAATGGCAATGAAGATGGTGACACCGAAAGAGTACAGCCAGATGATGACAACGGTGACAATGTCGGTCCAGCCATCGTGACGCTGCTTGGCAAGGTCGACGGGGTTGTCGATCTCGGGAGCACCAGACAGCCAGCCGAAGAGGGCGAAGAGGGTAGCCATGATATCGACACCAAGAATGGCGCCGACGAGCTGCCAAGAGGGCCAGGTGCGGCCACCACGGGTAACGAAGATCAGCCAGTTCTCAGTAAGAGCGACCTCAAGGAAGAGAATCTCCTGGACAGAGCCGAAGTTCTGGATGATACCGCCGTTGGGGAGGTACATGGTTCCACGGAGGACCCAGGTACCGAGGGCAAGCAATATTCCGAGAACGACGGAGATGACCCAGATCTTAGGCAGCTGCCACTCGACGGGACGGGGCTCGTAGTGGGCGTTGTCGTAAGCGACGGCGACGGTGGCCAAATCAGCGAACAGGGCAAGGAAGACGATCAGGTCGACACGGATGGTCTCGTTGATGATGATCATGGACAGAGTCAGGTAGATCTCAAGGTGGAGACAGAGAGCAATACGGTACTGAACGTAGGCCTTCATGCGCTGGAAGATCTGGCGAGAGGTCTTGATGGCAAGGACGATGGTGGACAGACCGGGGGCAAGGAAGACGATATCGGCGGCAGCCTGGGCAGCCTCGGTGGAACCCTCGACAGCGATACCACAGTCAGCCTTCTTCAGGGAGGGAGCATCGTTGACACCGTCACCAGTCATGGCAGTAAGGTGACCACGCTGCTGGAGCATCTCGACGACACGGTACTTGTGCTCGGGGAAAACCTCAGCGAAACCATCAGCACGCTCAACGAAGTCGTGGGCGACGGCACCTCCAAGGCCACCGTGGATGAGCTTCTCAGAGTTGTAGACCTTGGTACCGAGGGCAAGCATCTTGCAGGTTTCCTTGGCAATGGCAATAGCGTCACCAGTCAACATCTTGACGGGAACACCGAGCTGGGCAGCCTCAAGAATGGTCTGGGCGGTATCCTCACGAGGGGGGTCGAACATGGACAGGAGACCAAGGAGAACCCAGTCCTCATCGTTCTTCTTGTAGCAGACACCCAGAGATCGGAAACCACGGCGAGCGAACTCACGATCCTTCTCACGGTAGACGGCGGCGAGATCCTCAGCGGGGTTGGCAAGCTTGAGGATGGCCTTGGGAGCACCCTTGGCGCAGATGAACTTGTCCTTGCCGAGACGGCACTCAGCAGTGATACGCTTGGAGACGGGGTCGAAGGGAGTGAACTTGTCGGTGATCCAGCCCTGCTGAAGGACCTCACGAGCCTTGGGGTAACGCTTGAGGGTAAGAATGGTGACCTTGTCAATGGGGTCGAGGGTCTTGAGGTTGTGGGAAGAAGCAAGAGCAGCGACAGCCATCATCCAGTTGACATCCTGGCCCTCAACGACGAAGGGATCACGGATGGAGAGCTTGTTGGCAGTGAGAGTACCGGTCTTGTCAGAGCAGAGAATGTCGACACCAGCGAGAGACTCGATGGCAGTGAGCTTCTGGACGATAGCCTTCTGCTTGGCGAGGTAGGCGGCACCGACAGCCAGGGTGGTGGTGGTGACGACGGGCAGACCGACGGGAACACCAACGATGAGGAGAACAAGGGCGTAGTGGAGCAGGTTCTGGGAGCCGGGCTCGGCAATCTTGAGGTGGTGGAAGAAACCACCAATCCAGGCAGCGAGAATCCAGAACATGACGAGAACGAGCAGGGAGGTACCAATGTTGTTCATGACAGCCTTGAAGTGACCCTGGTCCTTGGCACCCTGAACGAGATCGGCAGTCTTACCGACGAAAGAGTCGCGGGCAGTAGCAGTGACAATGGCATAGGCCTTTCCACGCTTGCAGCCAGTGGTGTAGTAGGCGACATCACCGAGGTACTTGTCGACTGCGAGAGACTCACCAGTGATGGCGGACTGGTCAACGGCAACAAGGGGAGTGGCACGGTGGGAGACCAGAGCGCTCTCCTCGTGTTCCTTCTCGTTGTCCTCCTCCTCGTCGTCACTGCTGCCAAGCTTGCCCTCAGCGCGGAGCTGCTTGAAGACCTCGAAGTCCTCAGGACGGGTGTAGTCGCAAATCAGGAGAACATCAGAGGCAACGGTGTCACCTTCCTGGATAATGAGCTGTGGGAGAGGAATTGAGTTAGCTTGATTGTCCGCCAGGATAATACAGTGGTAGTAGAATGAGATTGAGATTGAAATTGAGAGAATGTAGACTTACAATATCACCGGGAACAAGTTCACGGGCGAGAATGTTCTGCTCCTGGCCGTCACGGACAACAGTGCATCGCATGGCGATGTCACCCTTGAGAGAGGCGACGACATCGGCAGCAGACTTCTCCTGGTAGAAAGCGACGAAAGCGTTGAGCAGCAAGATACCACAGATGACACCGAAATCGATCCAGTCACCCAAACCGACAGCCAACAGAGCGGCAATTTCCATGACTGTGAAAAGCCATTGTTAGTATATATATATACATAATAGGCCACTTTGATTGATTTTTTTCCCTTCACCCAGTCATTGCCATTCATTCATTGGCGATGATTGGGAGAATGAGACGAGGAAAAAGAGAGAAACTCACCATAAAGAATAGGACCAGTAAAGAAACCAAGGAACTTGACAAACATGTTCTCCTTCTCGGCGCTCAGCTCGTTCCAGCCAGACCACTTTCTTCTCTCGTCGACTTCATTGATACGAATACCAGTGCGAATGTCGGTGTCCAACCAGGCCTCGGGCACAACCCTCTTGGCAGGCTCGGCATCCTCAACCAGCTCGGAGTCTGTTGACCTCCAGAACTGCCACCACTTCACATTGCGACGCTTCTTCTGGTTGTCGTCTCCGCTGCGGGAGCCCTCACGATAGGTGGAAATGTATCGCTCCAAGGCAGCGTACTCGGGCAGGTTGTCGGGCTCTGGGGGAGCGACGGTGCTGCCGGAGTGGTCCTCACGACCACCGGCCTCAACGTCCCCCTCCTCGCCCTTACGTCGATGAAAGACTGACATTGTTGGAAGAGATTGCGCTCTCGAAGCCGCCGCGAAACTGGCAATTGAAAGGACGCAACAAGTCGCAACTGGGCAGGAAAGAGGAAAGAAAATTCACCCACCAGGGCGGCCTGCCAGAGATATTTATTCCACCGTCCGGACCCCCCCAGTCCACCCATTGCCGTGGTTCCTTTTTTTTTCCTCTCGTTTTTCTGCCCATCCTTCGATGAGACGCCAGAAAAGTCGCGAGTCCCCATCCATCCATCCCATCCCAATTCCAGCCTGCCCACACTCCGCTGCGCTACGCTACACCACATCCTCCATAGTCCATCGTAGTATCACACGCCCCCCGTCGGCCAGCGAAGACCGACGGCAGATTGTCGTCCACCACGGCCCAGGCTAGACCGCTTCCAGCGCACGGTCAAGCATTAGCCCATGTAGCTTCGTGCCGCGCAGTACCTCGCCTGGCGTGTACCTCAAGGGCCGAGTTATCCTGGCCACAAGAGCGGCGCCGAAAGGGTTCTGGCGGCGGTGGATACGACTGGTCAGGTCCCGGCGCAACCGAACCTGTCGACCGATGCCGATATCCGACTTAACCCCCAAGCATCATAGCCAGACGCCTCTAGACTGCTTCGAGGCAAGGAAAAGCCTGTGCGCCCGGAGTAGCTGGGAATCCATTATTCGCTCTGGGGGACCCGCCGCCTGAAGAGCGACGAGAGGGAAAAAAAAAACGAGCTCTGGGCCCCCCCAGAATCAGCACGTCGAATCCCGGGACAGCCGGTCGAGGAGGCAGAAACTTGTACGAAGGAAATCCCGCATCAAAATCATGGGTTTTTTTTTTTCCTGGGCTCCAATTTGCTAGCCCTTTACGCGCTTACCCGCATCGACATACCGTACAGCACATCACAATACTACTACGTACTACCACTACTACTACTACTACCGGTACCTACTACCGTAACCTGCTGCTGCTGCTGCTGCTGCTGCTGCTCGTGCGTATGGATGGATGTACCTGGGCTACAAGCAGTCTAGCTGACGATAATGCACAATGATACGCGCTCTCACTGACCCGATTGATGCTCGTCCATGCCGGCAGCTACAGTATCAGCATGTCAGTGTCGCGACGGCGTCATTTCCTGGGGCCCTTTTTTAATTCCCTCTTTTGATTGTGTTGGTTCATGGGAGGCTGTTTCAAACGGCGTGCTCCGTCGTGCTAGTCGGCCTAGTAGATAATCAAAGCGCGTATTCAATGACACAGAGAAGCACGGAATAGGAACAAAGCAATACAACTTTCGTGAAACGCACTTTGTATACGTCCCAGCGACGTCGGAGGCTGAATTTAGCTGTGTTTTAGTGAACGGCAGCATACCTAAACCATAATCAAGAAGAGAGCCAATGATGAAGCTGCCGTTGATTCAGTTCAGTTCGGATGGCTTGGCAGCTCTGCGTTTGATTGATTGATTGATTGATTCTCTTGTCTTGTCTTGTTGTATACTACCTACAAGTATAATTCGTCGTCGTAAAGCATGTAATACTACCTACTGCTGCTACCACTACTACAACTACTACCCGGCAGCGGCATACAGCACAGCAAAAGGCATCACAGACGGCTACGAGCCCCAAATCGCGCATATCAAGCAGCAACAACAAGGCTACCTCGGAGATGTCGACTCCAGATCCTGCTCCCCTAGTTTCCCCCCTATCAATTTCCCAGCTTCTTTTTCGCCTCCCCCTTCTTCTCCTCGGTGAATGACTGTTTGAAAGCTTGCCTGCCTTGAGCCGATTGTCAGCGTCGGCCTCGTGCTTCGCCCTCGTCGTCCATCCAAGCAGCCTGCATCGCTTCCCTCTCGATCCAATTCGCCGGCCCCCTCCTCGGTGCGTCCCGGGATCGCCTTTTGGGCCCCCCTCCCCAGCTCAGGCAAATGCCGGTAGATGTAAACGCTTGATCCGGGCGCGGGCTTCCCTCTGCTTCGCCAAAACTCTGTTGCGAAAGACGGGATGGCCTCGTCTGTTTCCTGATCCAGCTTACATGTACGCCCGCGAGCGCGACCTAGTCAGTGTCGAGCTATGTCATTCTGCATTTCAGCCGCTCTTTTTTTTTTTTTTTTTTTTTTTTTGCCATGCTATTTTTACTTTTTTTTTTGGCCTTGCAGCCTCTCCCTTGCCTTGACTTTGACTTGCCTCTTGACTTGCCTTTTTCCTTTTGCCGCCGTTTGCCTTCCTTCCCCCGGAGCTGAACTGGAGCTGAGCTTGCCTCGCGCCTGCCAGCACATGCGTTCCAATCGCGCCTGCCTGCTTGCTTCCCTTGTGCTACAATACATACGACTGGCCAACTTTTGCGCGGATATGCCTCGCCTGGGCTCCACATCGACGTCATTGGCCATGTGCAGGCCCGCCCCATTTCCGGCCTAGCTCCGTTGCCCCGCAAACTTGGCTGCTTCGCTGCATTTTTCTAGCGCTTCCATCCGATCACAAAGGTCGCTTGGCGATTTGGCGATTTGCTGTGCTGCAGCATGGCAAGCCGAGCAATTGAAGATCGCCAAGGGCGTGAAAGGGGGGACACGAGGCGGACCAGGTACATAGTAGCCCGTGGGGATCGTCTCCAGGCGGCGATGGGTTTTTAGACCGCGTTTTCGCCCGCAATCGCGATGCTACAGGCGCTGCGTCTGGCTCACGCGACGGGCTGGAGAAGCAGGAAAAAAAAAAGGATGAGCAGGACGAAGGGACCCAGAATTCTAGGTAGCAGTACGTACCGCCCGTAGCTTGAGCGGTCCAGTTAGTACGGAGTCGAGGCCCCACCAATTTCCAGGGACATTACCAGGACGGTAGTGCGAGGTACGTACCGGCCGCTATACCGCGCGTGGGCAGTACGAGACTGGAGGTACCGGCCAGCGCTGCGATACTTGCGGTACTTGGGGACTTCTGAGCTGTTCGGCACTAGACGCCTTCTGGGCTAGGGCCGCTCTCGGTACGTACCCTGATCGGGCCGGTCGCAATTTTGCTCCGGTAGCCGCCTTGGCCGCCTCCATTCCGTCATAGCCGTGAGCCGTTGGCAGCAGCAAAAGCTGCCTGCGTGGCGCTGGAATGGCTCTGGCAACGGCGCGCCCGACGTGTAAGTGCTCAAGGCCTCATGTATGTACATGTAGCGACTCAATGCCGGCACATCAGCGCCGGCGGCACGCGCTGTGTGTGCGGCACTGGCAAATCGCAGCTCGATGGAGTCGTTAGCAGCCGTGCTACTGCTCTACTAGGAAATACCCTGTATCCGCTACGAGTCGTAGCAGCGCAGCGCAGAGCTTCCACCGGCTCCGATAGCAGCTCCGGCGCAAGCAAGCAAGCAAGCAAGCAAGCAATCATCCCATCATGCGGCTGCGAGAACATGCTCCTCCACCATATGAAGAGGTGTCCAGCCATGGCCCAAGAGTCCAGTTGCCCATTGGCGAGCTGCTGTCTCTCGCCCTGGACGGCCGCTCCGTCTACTCGGCCACCAACCCGGCGCTCGTCTACTACGAGCTGAGCGCAGCGCCGCTGCAGGCCACGTCGCTCACGTACATTGTCAAAAAGGTCAAATACCGGCTGGCGGGCGATGGCAGAGGCGGCGACAATGGCAATGGCCGGCTGCGCACCCGTCACGACGACATCTACCTGTTCCGAGATGCCTACGTCAACTTCTATGCCCCCCGGCGCATCGTCATAGACGGCAAGGCCAGCGACGGCCGCAGCTACAAGAGCGTCAAGCTCTCGCCAGGCCTCATGGGCTGGTCGACATGCTCGGCGGCGGGCCATTTCAGGGCCAAGGTGGGATTTGGCGATCGCTGGCGGAACCACCACCAGGTCATCTGGAAAGATGACAGCGGCCGGATCGTGGCCATGGAGGACGCAGCTACTGCGGCTTTCACTACTGCTACTACTTACGGCAATGGCAGTAGTCCAGATGGTAGCGGTAGTGGTAGCGGTAGCAGTAGCAATAACAACAACAACACCACCAACACCAACAATATTACGGCTTGTACTACGCCTGGAGCTGCCCCGGAACACGCATCGACTGTACCATGCTTGAAGCTCTTGCGCCTGCTCGACGAAAAGGACCTGGACTTGCTGGTAACGTGCTGGACAGCTCGGCTTTGGAAGCAGTCGCAGAAATCGCACCGCAGCTCCCCTCCGTCTTCAATGGGCCGGTCCAGAGGTATAGCTTGGCATTTTATATATATATACCATCTCCCACCTGTTTTATTTGATTATTCACTTATACTCTGTACCCCCCGACACACCGTTCATGCACGTCATTGAGACTGTGAGAGTAAGAAACCGTCACGCGCTAACAATTCACCAGTCAAGCGATTTGCAGCACGACACCTCAGCCTGCGGTACATGACCAACCTGGTTTCGTCCAATCCAGCCCCGACCCGGCGTCTCGAAGCGTAGCGACCCTCAATTGTTCCACGAATGCTCTGGATATGAATCAACAAAGCTATTATAATGTTTATTTCTACATCTCTTAATATTTTTAACGACTTTTTTACCCGCCTGATGTAGTCCTGTATTTACAGACGTTGCCCAGAGGCCGAATCACATACATGCGTACTTGAACAGACCCGTCTTAGGCGATGCAGATCCCTTCCCTTGAAATTTAAGATAGCCGAGGGTGGACGTGGAAGGGGGGCCCATTGCGCAGGTATCGAGAGAACGAGCCAGCACGACGGGATGAAGCCATTGTGATGGATTATCTGGACGAATTGACGTCGAACCACTGCTAGATAGGCGCCGGAGGGACACAAGATGCTTCTCGAGCTGTTAGAGCTACCATGGCACAGCTGATTTGCGCGCTTCCACCTCTCAGCTTATTCGAATGACACTTGAAGCCGGGGTTGCTACATCATAGATACCTACATGCTCGTACTACCACTTCCACACTTACTCCTACGCGCACCGCACACACTCACACTCTCACACACTCACACACACATATTGCCATCGCCACCACTAGTGCCCCATGCGAGTATTCGGCGTCACGATCCTCGGACGAACCGATTGAATTGACTTGTTTGCGATTCAAGAGGAACCTGGGGCCGATGACGGGACAACTCCAGAAAGCACGCCTCTGCCCTGCTTACAGCAATGGAGCCGTGCTCGGCACAATCACGACTTCTCCTGGCCAGCTCGATAAGCGTCGTGCAAGCGAAGCGGCACAACTGATACAGACAGGTATTCCCCAGAAACGCATCACCTGGCCAGCCCAAAGACCGCGGAGATTCACCAGGCGAGGCGATAACCACGTCCTCCGTACGGAGAACAGACCCAGCGCTGCTACCTACCCAGTAGGGATCGGAGGAGTCGAGCTGACCAGGGGGGGTGTCTCTTGGACTCTTTAGCAAACCCAGCATCAGGGCGCTAACAGGGTCCGGCGCGTATCCACAGACACTCAGATCGGCCGGTTCAATCTAGTTCCGACCGCGGCTTTTTTTTGACGCGCAGGGGTGGGCTGGCGAGTGGCCAGAGGCTGGCAGGCAGAATCAAGAATCACAGGTTAGCCACGCTGAAAAGAAGGGGTGGCTGGCCCTTGGGGGTCTCCCCTGGCGTATCCGGGGGAACATGCGCGAATTGATGGAAACTCGAGCCAGCCAACGGGAACGAAACAGGCGTCTTTTTTTTTTTTTTTTTTTTTTTTGTGTCAATTCAATTGGACTAGTATTACTCGCAAGTACTGTATGGAGATTGGGATAGCGTGTGTGTGAGTGTGTGAGTGTGTGTGTGTGTGTGTGACATTTCGTGAGTGTGCTCTTCAGGAGTAATCAATCCCGAGCAAAGCCGCGGCATAACAGACAGAAGAGGCTGGGGCTCCAGTAAAACAACAAATCAATAAGACGAAAAAACGGTGAATACGGAAAACGGCTTCTACAGAGTAGCACTATATTCAATGAGGTGAACAGCAATACACGCACAAAAAAGGAGGTGCCAGCAAAGTCAACCCACTAAATGGGCCTTGGCCCCTTGAAGCCAGAGAAGCAGCCATCAATGCCGCCTTTTCAGAGCATACCGTACAAACTGGTCTACCCAAAGTTGCTCCCGTCACGGACAAGTTTTCCATGGAGAATGGAGACTCTACAGTAAGAGAGAGAGCAGACACGGAACAGGTTCCCCACTGGCCCGTCAGAGCCGCGCTAGCAAGCCTGGCTAGGGACCAGGACTATCTGCAATGTACAGTCATGAATGTAGATACAAAGGGCCAGTACATATATACAGACACTACAAGCAAGCAGGTATTAATTACTGATCCCAAACTATTGCCTTGAGGCTAGAGCTGATATCGACCACGTCCGCCGGCATGCCGGATTTGGGGGAGAGAGTGGGTATTCCTCGGAGCACCCCAGCGCCAACTTTGTGCTGATTTGCTATTCTTGTAAATTACACTGAGTATTACAGGTACTCTCTGCGTACTCGAAAATACTGCGAGGCAAAAGGACGAGCGATAGAGCGATAGAGCGATAGAGAGAGAGAGAGAGATTGAAAAGAGCGGTAATGAATAATGCAGCGGCATGACGCCAAAACGAAAACAGAGGTGAGCGCCGCGGAGAAGGGCCGTGGACGGTAATTGGAGCTGAAATAACGACATGCAGAGAGATCCAGCTGGATGATGCTATACCCGTACTAGTAAATTGTATGGTGATGCTACGACTAACTTGCAGTATCTTGTAGTCGTAGCAGCAGCGGTACTTGTTTGCAGTACACGCATGTATCAGCAGCAACACTGTACTTACCACTATGTAGTACTAATAGTAGTAGTAGTAGTAGTATGTAGTATAGTAGTTGGCCACTCCTCTATTCTGTGAATGTATTCATCTTCACATACATACATACACACACCCCCACTTATCACGGCTACTCCATCCATCCAGCCATCCAACCACCACCGTTTCGCTTTACGTACGCCTCCGGATTAGATACGAGGGCAGATACGTGACGGGCAACGGCAGCGGCACAGGCTATCTTAGCAACGGTCCAATTGAGTTTGTGCAGTTAGTCGCAAGCACGGCGGCTGTAGCGGGCTGGGGCCATTTTTATTTTTTTCTCCCTCTTGGTGATTGACATTGACGGCAATAGAGTTTTTTTAGGTAGAAAAAAAAAATTAAGGGCCGTGATCAGCATTTTGTATGGGGGGAGAGGCAAAAAAAAAAAAAAAAAAGAGTAAGAACTTGGGGGAGAGTCAAGAGGCCAAGACGTAAAAATATTTTTTAGTGTCGTCGGCTTTTGAAATTTTTTTTTTTTTTTTTACCTTCTTCTCGGTGTCTACAACTACACAGGCGGCAAAGCAATCTGTCACCAACTCTTTTGCCATCACCGTTAGAAGCTTGACTTACTCAGTACCAAACCAATTCATCCCCAATTGGGAAGATGGTTATTGGCCACCGAGGCTTGATTTCTCCTGACCCCCGTGGTTGATTCATTGATTAATTGATTGATTGAATCTCTTTGCATTGAATTGAACAAAGCCTTATCTTCAATGCTCTAATAGATACACGGAGTAGTGCCCTTTCCTAGCCTCAAAAAAGGCACCCACCAAAGATTCTCCGTACTATAAACTACGGACATTTTCCAGCCATGGGGCCTGTCCCGCAGACCAGGCCAGACCCAGGCCCAGAAGCAATCCAGACGGCCGGACGTGTTTGACCAATTCAGCCGACTAAGAAGCGAGGCGAAGAAGAAGAAAAATATCGCATATCAATCAATCAATCAACCAATATACAGGGCAGCTATCTATCTATACTATCTGGTAGCTTCAAACTCTAGCATCATTCCACCTGAAGCAATTCATCTCTTCCCGTCTGCCTATCCAGCAATCTGCACTGCATCGCACTAACACAACTTAGTCCCAAGTCCATATGCGCAATTCTCCAGAATAAATAGTGAATTAGTACAGTAGTAAAATAAAAAGGGGAGACCGTCTTTATTGCAGGGTAGCGCGCATTCCCACTCCAGCTCCTAATGTAAGGGACCTGCTAGTCGTATGGAGTCGCATCCCCATCGTGCTAGAGCCAGAATAGCTTCAAATGCAGCACCAAGTTGCTTGTTATCCATACATACTGCCAATCTCAATTCCTGCGCGGCCGTTAGCACGAACGCCAGAGTACGGGGTACATTAGCAAACGCAGCTCGCCCATAATAAATAAAAGTATAGTCGCAACGTAGCGGTGGTGCTACGGAGCCCTCCCCCCCCCCCCCCCCTTTCGTAATGTAATGCTGGCAGGCAGATGGCACAGAGCCAAAATACGTACAAGTATGTACTTGTAGCATGTAATCCGTGAGCACGGAGTAGTTCCGTCCTCTATTTTGAAAGGATACCAGATACGAACGAGCGATGTGCGCTCCAGCTGGTGCTACTGCCGGGAACCTGACATCATCCCACGCCCATGCCGTGATGCCGCAATAGCCTCTTCTCCCCGAACTCTCCATTTCCACGTCTCCAGCTACTACTACTAATAGTACGTCCGATCATCTCCTGGGCCCTGTCGCCTCAAGAGAGCAGCTTTACTCCGATGGCCGCGAGTAGTGCTAGCAGTGCCTACTACTAGTATGCCAGTACACTAGATTATATGAAGGCTGGGAAACTTGACAGTGAAAATCATCCTTTCTCCGGACGTGTAGGGAAAAACATGCCGTACACACACACATCAAGCGAGAAATCCAACAAAGGAAAAAAAAAAAAAAAAAAAAAAAAAACAAGGATCCTACTCTCACTTTGCCTCTGTGTCACAACACTTCTCTCTCTCTTGATTTGCTACTTCGTCCACCGTTTCAATGCCTTGGCTGGGCGTTTGTGCCCACCGACGCTTACAGGCATTTTGCATAGACTAGACACGTCAAAAAACAGCGCAGCCATTGGCCAGAGCTGCTGGAATCGTTCCGGACCAGGCAGTGATTTGCATTGAAAAAAAAAAAGAAGAGGGAATCGGCGGAAACGGCTCAACCCCGGGCAAGCAAGCGAGTGCGAAGGACTCATCACTACAAAGCAATATTGTGTACAGTAAGCAGACGGACGGGAAATGAGACGAAAGAGAGAGCAAGTTTATCGAGAGGGTGCCAAAAAAAGACGAGCAGCCATACCTCGATTCCGGCAGTTTGCTTTGCCTGCTGGAGCCAGCCAGCCCCGGGACCCGGTTTATACTACTGTCTGTATACAGCGTTGACTGGCCCCAACCACCCATTTGATTTTGATTCTGTCTCGCCTCGTCCTCTCTGGCTGACTCTCGCCCGCTCGTCGCGCGTTGGCCCCCCCCCCCCAATACTGTAAACCCCCCCAGGCACAGGCCAAGCCCCCCCTTGCGTCCTCTCGCCATCACCAGCATAAAAGCCTGTGTGCTCCGTTTATAGCTTGCTTGCCAAGGCGGCCTGGCCTGGGCTGGCCCTGCTCGCTGCCCTTCTATAGCCGAAAGGGCGATCACATCACCCGGAAATCTTCAGCGTCAGTGCGTTCTTTTTGCCATTTAATGGCGCTTTTTAGTGACCCGGCCTGTGCGGCTCGTAGGGCGCAAAACGCACCAAGGCAAGCTCGCCTCTTTTTTCTTCTTGTCCCCCCTAACATCGCCAAGTCCTCTCGCCTCTGCAGAGCACGGTCTCGCGATCGCCTTGGCAAGGCAGGCGCCGTTTGCTTGGGAATTTGGAGTTCGGACACTTTAAATGGGGGGAAAAAAAAAAAGGGAAATAAGTTAGGACTTCGCAAACTACCATGTACAAGTATGTGTATAGTATCTGCTATTATTATAAGTTGCAGCGAACTGCAGTGGTAAGACTTGAAATGCTACTGTCGTTTCTCGTATACAATCATGCTCCGTAAAAGCCAACGGTGAGAAACAGGAACGCCCTGGCCGCTCTACGCGCTCAAGCAAAGTGGATTCCTCCCCAAGAATAGAGAGCCCAAATCTCACCGTCACGCCTCTTCCATTCCGGGCAGGACGAACGCCTCACAAAAGACGAAGCAAGCAAAAATGCGCCAATTAATCGTCAGTCTCACGCCGGCCGCTCCCACCAAGCACCGGCCCTTGCACCGCGCCCGGGTCTCTCTGCCTCTGTCTTTTTGTCCCGCGGCAGGAAAAACAAAAACCGACGACTTACTCGAGTCACAGTGAGTGAGTGAGTGAGTGAGTGGCAAGGGGTCTCGATTCTGGGATGCGTTCCCGGCCCATGTGGAGACACCCAATGGCTTTCTCCGTGGTGCTACTGACTGGAACCTTTTTTTTATTTTATTTTATTTTATTTTATTTCCCTCTCATGTTAATTTCTCGTGTGCTCGTCGCGTCCCAAGCTAGCCAGTATAGGAATTGTTCTTTTTTTTTTTTTTTTTTTTTTTTTTTTTTTTCCTTCTCGCGATTCGCGTCGTCGCAAAAATACGCATTCTGGCTAGCGCTCGCTGGCGGCGGTTGAAGCCACCGACTCCGTGCGCAATCACATCATATCACTCATATCTTGTTTTTATCGCCGGCGGTAAGGGAAATGGAATAGGCTGTAGGTCGTTCTGTACATGGTGAGGCAAGTCGAGTGACCCCGTAGCGCTGCGGGTACGAGGTTGGCCGTTCGTTGCGTGCGTGTAATACTTGTACAGACGAAGCGAGCAGGTTCAGCTGAGGTGCGTGAGTTTTGCCACTTGGTGGTGGCCTGATGTCCGAAGACGCTTCCTTTTGCGGTGAGATTGTTGTTGACGATGCCGGTCCAACAGCGCGGAGCTGCTGGCTGTATAATTGCTTGTGTGTATGCATGCATGCATAATGGAGTTCTATGCTACTACTACATAGTACTTCACTGCTGTTTGTATGGCCTCTACATTGTATCCCAGACCACCCTACCCGGGACTTGATTTACATACACTATGCAGTAATACCATCCCACCCGTAAATAGCATCATGTTCCAGTTACATGTCAAGTGTCTCGTCTCACACAGAGCGCGTGTCCTGCACGTTCCCTGTCCAAGACACAGAATTCTGTCTCTCCCCCATCCAAGACAATCTCAGCATAAAATATCCCCAGTACTACCCAATTCTGCAACAACCCGGAATTAAGCATAATACAACGCCCACAACTCTATACACGTACTTGACGTAAACTCAAACCCGCCACTGTTTTCTAGAATACATGGAAAGTTTCCAAAAAAAAAAAAAAATAAAATAAAAAATAAACACACATACACCTCGGAACCACTTTCAAAGCTCCATCCAAAACCCTCTCAGACCAAAGGCGAACAAAGACACCTATACGCGGTTATAGCTGTAAAATACACGCAAAACCTGCATTACACTCTCTCGTATTCTGTTTCTCTTTGCCTCCGGCCCGACCCGACGTGGCCGGACGACAACCTTCAAACCAAACCCATACGTAATCCACAATGGCCGACGGCATCGCCTCCAACAACGACATCGCCGTCCGCAAACGCAAGACTCATCGCAAGTCTCGCCTTGGCTGTGGCAACTGCAAGATTCGCAGCGTCAAAGTAAATTCCTCTCATCCATCCATCCATCCATCCATCCATCCCCCGCCTCTTCCCTCATTCTCATCATTGCCTGTGATACCGTAGCACACACACACATGACATCAGACAATCCTGAACCATATCATGCATTATCCAATAAACTTACACGCAAGTCCAAAAAAATCTCATAGTGCGACGAATCAAAGCCCACATGCCGCCGCTGTCAAGCATCCGGCTTCACCTGCAGCTACTCAGGCACCGGCCCAACTCTCCAGCTATCTCGCTCCGGCGTCTTTAGACTCAGCCTCGCTCCCACTCAAACCAGACCTGCATCTGCATCATCAGTACACGGCCTCTTTCGAGAAGCCCATCTCCAGCCTGGCCTCCGGATCCCCATCGTCTTGCCTCTGCAGGGCAGGCTGGGCGAATATGCTCTCCGACCAGAAGACCATGCCGCCCTGAGCCGGTTCTATGGCAGGACAGCCTCAACACTGGGAACCCCCACCATGAGGGATGGGTATTTCAAAGTCGTTCACAGCCTTGTAGATGAAGTATGCCTCTCCCCCCCCCCCCCCATCTCTTCCCATTCTCATATTTTTTTTTTTTTTCATATAGACCGAAACTAACTCCAACATCTCCCCCATAGCACGCATTCCTCATCCACATCTTGCTGGCCATCACTCTCCTCCACGACACTCACCTCTCCCAAGCCCCCCTTCCTCCATCTCACTCCCACTCCCTCGCCTTCCACTGGTATCACAGCACCGCCATCCTCAAGCACTTCCTCGCCCTCCCATCCCCAGCAACAACCCTCTCCTCCACCCACCGTGACGCCCTCTGGGTATGCGCCTCCATCCTCGGCGCCACATCCTTCGCCTCCATACGCACCCAAGACCCCCTGGCAGCATGGCCCCTCGCAGACCCAAACCCGGCCGTCGACCTGGACTGGCTGAAGATGGGCTACGGCAAGAAAGTCGTCTGGGACATCGCCGACCCGTCTCGCCCGGAGAGCGTCTTCCACAACATCCTCCACAACACGCCCATGCAGCAACACATCGACACGAGCGCTCCCATCAGCCCAGGCGTGTTCCCGCCGTTTGTCTACTCCTTTTTCGGCCTCTCGACTCCGACTTCCTCCGCGGATACAAACCCCTATCACCGCGCTTGCGTCATCTTGTCCGTCCTATGGCCCAACACAATCAACGAGGACAATGCCATCCTCTTCCTCACATTCATCACGCACATCGATCCAACCTACAGATCTCTCCTCGAGGAGAAAGACCCCCGGGCACTGCTCCTCCTCTTATTCTGGCACTGTCTCGTGGTACCCCTTGAGAACTGGTGGCTACGTCGGCGGTGTGTTGTAGAGGCCAAAGCGATTTGCATGTATCTCGACAAGCATTGTGCGGATGATGAGGGCATTATAAAGATGCTGGAAATGCCAAAGGAAGTACTGGCTAACTCGTGCTAAAGCAGTGTTTTTTGGTGAATAGAATAGGATTGTATAGAAAGGATAAAACACACGAGGTAGCTGGAGCCCTCTTTGTATCGCTATCAAATCATGAATACTATATAATATAGAAGATGAAAAACGTGCAACTCTATCGCTTAAGAGGGATAAAGGAAAAGAAACATTAAACAAAAAAAAAAAAAAAGGAGAAAAAGAACCAAATCTCATCATAAACCTAGTAGCTACCGGCGTGTTACGTCTAGTCGTGTCAATCGCCCAGCACCACGACCTACGTTCCACTCGTTGCATCATTCGTTTCTATTGCAGTGGGTTGCTGCTCGCTCTCCTCAGCCGCCTTACTGCCATCACCTGGAGCACTCATCAGCGGATACTTGGGATCGTACCCTACAGACTTCACGATGCCGAGACCTCTAGTGCGACCCTCTCGGAAAAGTAGTCGGTCTCCAGGGGCGATATACTCTGGACGCTGGACAAAGCGAAAGGCCACATTGGCACGATCCCCCGTGCGAATCAGCTCGCGGTCAATGTCGATGATGGCACAAGTCTGCGACACGGCACCGACATGCAGCATGGCCTGGTAGCGCTTCTTGATCGTCGTCGCGTGCGACAGGATAAGGACTGGTCATGTTGGTTAGCTGTTTATCACATACTTGTAGTATATACCTATATACTTGGACCGGATGATATGCAGAGTCATGGCTCACCTTCTGCAACGAATTCCCGAAACACCTTGGGGCCTGTCTGTCCCTCTTCTTTGTGAAGCATAACCATGCCCTTCCGGACATCTCGCCGCTTCATCTTCTTGAGCGCAAACGAGGCAGATTGTCCCGCTTCAGCCACCTGCACTCGTATCCTCTTGCGCTCGATAGAACGCACTGCCGTAGGAGTGAAATGCCCCAGGGAATCCGGCCCAATAAGAACGTTGTCGCCTTCGTGAATCATGCCAGACTTGACAATGCCAGAGACGACTGTACCTGTGAACGGCACCGAGAATGTGTCATTAACCTGAAACTCGAATGGCGCGTCCGAGTGGTAGTGTCCATGGTGAGGCAGCATGTTCAAGAAGAGTCGTACAAGATCAAGATTCTCGCCCGTGACGTTTGAGACCTGGAAGACGGGGCATATCCTCTTGCTAACGAACTGAGTGGCCGTGTTGACACACTCCTCACGATTTGTGATGAATGTGGGCATCTTTCGGGCACCGGGACTTTTCATGATCTTGTTGACCTGACTGATGGTCTCCTTGAGAATGTTGGGAGGGCAAATGTCAATCTTGGTGATGATGACCATGACAGGAACGTTCAGGGCCAGCGCAATGCCCAGGTGCTCCTTGCTCATGCCAACCAGTCCGTTGTTGGCCGCGACCATCAAAAGGCAGAAGTCGGGACTGCTAGAGAGCAAGCCAAACACAGTCGTCCTCAGGTACTTTTCGTGCCCAGCCAGATCACTGAACGTGATGACCTTGGCGCTGCGCTTTCCGATGTCTTCCCATGATAGCTTTCCTATGATGATGGGTTTAGTAGACAGTCGACGGTACGTGCTTGATTGATTTTTTTGATCATCGTCATTACTTACGGCCTGGGGTGTCTGAAGTTACGACTTGGCCGAGACTGTCAAACCCCATGATTTCCATACCCACAGAGCTTGTTCGTCCCGTCTCCATTTCGTGCTTATGGCGGAAGAGATTCACTCGCGCTCTCCCTCGCCCGTCGTCTAGATCGTTCTTGACCAGCACGCCAAGGAGGGAACTCTTTCCGGCATCGACTGTTTTTGATTACGTAGCATAGGTATTAGCCACTTTCGCTGTTGGGTAGGGAAATAGCATTCATGAGTCGAAAGCTTACCATTGCCTACGACCGCTATCCTCGTCTCAATGACATCCTCAATCTTGTCCGGTATCCTTCGAATGAGAATCTTTCCACTGCAGCTCTTGTCCTTGGTCGGGTTCGTCGCTGTGCTTTCCGCCTCTTCCTTGCCACCCACATTCGTTGTTAGAAGCAGCTGGCAATCTGCGCGCACCCGTCTCGCAGCCTCGACCAGTCTTTCATATGCTTTACTCCACTCTTCCAGCGTCAACTGCATGGATTCACCGCTGTTCTCGAACCCCAGATCGAAGACGGTCTCGCCGGCGCCTTCTTCTATTCGCTCGACGATGACGTCTCCGAGCTTCTTCAGGGTGTCGTCGTCCGATCCGAGCACGAGGTCTCTCAGCTTTATTCGCGGCGCAGAGTCGACCAGATTCAGACTGTCTAGTAGCTCGTCGAGCTCTACATCATGCTCCGCGGAGTCGGCGGCGGGTTTCTTCGCAGAGGCTGGATACCGTAGATTCTGCTGCTGCTCTACATATTCGGCGAAGTCGCTTAGAGCCTGCGCAAGCCCGTGTCAGGATCCAGATCCAGTGCGGACCGAAGCTCTGCAGGATACATATTGGAAATACCTACCGATTCGCCTTTGCGCTTCTCATGCTCGAGGCCCTTGGCCGTCTTGGCCGTCTTGGTCGCCATCATGCCGCAGCCGTATTACCGAGGATTGTGTAGCCAGAGAACCAGGAAGAGCAATGGCGGTGGGAAGCATGATATACACACACGTACAGAAAAAAGCACCCGAAAATAGAAACTATGACTCTTCTGCCTGGCTAGTTAAGCTTCAGCCATCACCATGGGAGTCACCGTTGAGTTGGAGGCTCAGCAGCCTGCAGTGAGTAACCCGGGGAGCAGGTTATCGATAAGGCGAGCTGTGTCGAAACTGTGGGTCGATGACACGACTCCCGTGTTCAGCTGCAAAGTCTCGAATTAGGTATTAGAGCATACCACCACTAACTACATAACAGGCGCTCAGCCAAACCGACGAGGCCAACACGCAGAACAATAGCCCACATGTCCATGCTGAGCTGAGAAAGCCGCAGTGTATTTGCATTGAAGAGCATTGAATGCGTTGGCTTCAATGAGCAGATGACCCGTTTATAGCATCGCGCAGCTCCGGAAAGGAAAAGCACAGCCTCTTGATTCCGTCCTGTCCTTGTCCATTGGTCGCCCTGGACACCAGTCTCTGTCGTGCCTGTATAGCAAACTCAATCTTCATAGCGCGAGCCCCAGGTAACGAAAGCCAAACGTCGTTGGAGCAGCCTTATTCACCTCGATCATTGCGCCACCGCTGCCTTCAAGTTATATGCGCTTCGTCGCATCGCATGGTTCGGTGGAATGTCATTTCAGTCTCATTATCGGTATCATTGCTGCCATTGCTGTCTATATCTAGAAAGGAACTTGAGGAGAGATTAAAACGACGCTATCGCCTGTGAGCCTGTTAGCCAAACACACCCTCGCCTCTCCAGGATATGGGGAGAACCAGACCTCTTACAAACAACATTTCTGATTTCCTGCTAATGGTCTAGAACAGGGTTAGAGTCATACGCAAGTGGGGGGCCAGATTATGTTTCTTCGTATACCTTGACCTCGTCGCTCTCCTCCTCATCATCGTCGACGGCGTAAATGGTCTCTTCCACCTCGCCCAGCACCAAGTTGCAGTGACTATCGTAGGCCTATTCCAAACAGATGCAGAGGTCAGTTATAGATTCAGCGTCGATATCGAGACTGCGACATTGGGCCATACGTGAAGCTTGCCCTTGAGCTCTCTGTCACCACGCAGCTTGACAAAAACCACCTCGTTGAGCAGCAGTCTCACGAGGTCGAGTGGCTCGGCCACGTGGCTGGTCTCCTCCCCGACATCGGCCATGGCTGTGTCGCGATCTGCGCTTGTGAATGTATCGTCGGGACCAAAAAATTGGACGATCGCTTCGAATTCGTGGCTTTGCAAGGGCGATTGTCCTGCTCTCTGGTTTTGGGCAGCTCCGGCATGGCCTTGTCAAAAATGTTAGCCTTGCCCCTCCATGGCCGTGGAAAATCCTCGGCAGACGCGGCGCCGCAGCACGGGCATTAAATTTCCCGCAATATGCAGATATCGGGGTACTGCCCCATATGGCTTCAAAGCTTCCTCACCAAGACCCGCGGCCCCGTTGCTCGAAGCCACTTTTACCCCAGATTCCAGAGGATCGTGCCACAGCTAGCCCAGCGAGCTGCTCAATCATAGGCCCCTCATTCTGATTAACCAGCTAGATGATAAAACAAGCAAAATCATGACGCTCAGACGACTCGTCTGGCCCAGGGGCCGTCTTGATGGACTGGCAATGCTCAAAAAGCAGCATCATGAGCCTCTGCCGTTCAGATATGGGCGAGCAACTCCAGGCCGGCGCTATTTAGCGTCTCACAAGGCAGTCTCCCACAGCCAGCGCCATTTGTTCCCAGACTTAATGCCGCCAACCGTTTGCCCGGAACTTGGAAATCTGCTAGAGTCCATTCAGAAGTTGGACACATCACAGATCAGCTGGGAATTCACTGCTTGGACTGATATACTAAGCGATGAGAATTCTCCAAGTCACGAGGCAGCAGTTCGAGAAGCCAGAGAGCTCCCCGGGCCTACCTTTTCTGAGATTCTGCGCAGCATTGACCCTCTTCTCTCGACAGAGGTCGATATTGCCCACGGACTAAATCTCACTCAGGGACATGCTCAATTCACATTCCCCGGCAAGCTGTTGAACCAATTTGGTGTTCGCAAAGTCCACCATGGCATTCTTCAAGGCGTTCGAACCCTCATTACCATCCGTAGTGAAGCATCGTCACCTCACAGCTTAACAACGGCCGATTACGAAGTGGCCATGAGATGTGCTGGAGCAGCAATGGATTTCCAGCAGGCCAAAGTATTTTGGAACGCCATGGCAGTTCAGGGACTACAAGAGTCTCGCACGTCTAAATCATGGGCCGATTTCATCAAAGCCCGTTTCATGACGGAGCCGGAGTACTACCAGTTCGACCGCTCCAGAGTCGCCTTTCTTGCTCGTGACCTGTACAGCAACCGCAACCCACTGCCCATGTCAGTACTCAAGCACCAGGACAAAATCAGATTCAGTGTCAATGCCCTGAAAAAGGAACCCTGGAATCGAAGGATCGACGAGCTCGACGAAGACGTGCGGCGCCTCATGCGTCGGCGTATGGGCTACAAAAGCTTCAAGAGCCACTGGATACGAGGCCTCTACTACGGACATGAGATGGACGAGGAGCTGCTGTGCACTTCCATGGTTGCCTTTGCCAGGTCCGGGTCCCTGAATTCCATCAAAAAGATGATCCTGGAGAACTATTACGGCGTCGTCGTCACCCAAAAGGACGCCTCCGGCCAGCCTGCAGACATTGAAATCTCCGGCGGCCGTGACTTTCCGCCAAACTCACCCCTGACACCCACGCCTCGCCTCCTCCAAGCCATCGTCGAGGCCTTTGGGTCCATGTCCCACATCGTCCTCGGCACGAAGCTGCTCGACTTCGTCTCCCGCCGCTATAGCATCCCCATCCCCCACAAAACATGGTCCAGTCTCCTCAACTGGACCTACATCTCCGCCTCTAAGCCCTTCAAACCCATCCGCGACATGCAAACCGGCCAACTGTCCACCTCCAGCTCCGCCGCCGACGTCCGTCACATCTGGGATGCCATGACCTCCGAGCCGTACAACATCACGCCAACCTTTGCCGACCTCGACATCTACGTCAAAACCCTCATCAACCAGCGCTCCTTTGGCCAAGCCATCGCCACCATCCGCGCCCACGCAATCCCCCACTACTCCTCCCTCCTGACAAACTACCACACCGCCCTCACCGACGAGATGCTCCAGCTCGACGCCCTCGCAACCCTCTCCAAGGCACGCGCCTCGTCGCTCACCTCCCGCGCCACCCACCGCCGCCGCCACGCCCAGCTCCTCAAAGACCACACCCACCACCTCATTGCCTCCTGGTTCAGCCGCCTCCTCAAGTCCGCCTCCGCCACCAAATCCGCCCGCGGGGGCTCCTTCGCGCACACGCGCATCCCGGACCTGCTCCTCGAGTTCCCAGACTTCTTCCACCCGCAGGTGCGATACCGCACTGCCCAGGGCCACGTCGTGCTGCAGCGGCCCGACACCGACGTCACCAAGCGCTTTGACTGGGACAACGGCACTTGGCGACAGACTTTGCCGCAAAAGAAATCGGGCATCTACGCGCGGGACTTTGAAGGCGCCGACGACCCGGAGTTTCCCTGGCCGAGGGTGAAGGATATGAAAGTGCTGGAGTGGAAGAGAGTGCCGAGAAGGAGATCGGATGTGATGCTACGGCCGCCAAGAGAATGGGCGAAGGAGGCGAGAGCGCAGGAGTGGTGGGATACGCTAGAAGAGGAGCTGATGTTGTAGATTTGTTCGATAGATATATTGTAGAATACACACACACATATATATATCTGTATAAATAGGGGTACAGATGGGTGTCGTCTGTCCATAGAACAATACATCTACGAAGATTTAAAAGAAAGACATTCATACGTATAATTTCACTTGAATCACCACAAACATATTACGAGAGGATTCTCTACGCTTAAAAAAAAAAGTAAAAGCTAAGAATTGTAATATATCAGTCGTAATTTCGTGATTCATTCGATCCATCTATCCATGCCATAATAGTCAATATGTCCAAAGGATGAACCTAGCCTAGGGTATCTACCAGTTGTCTTTCCTCCTTCAAAATAGCCACAGCCACAGACAGCCACAGCTGAAAATATATCTTGTCATGAAGTCGTGTTATCAAAATAGTTTATCAAAAGCCCAATAGAAAAAGAAATAAAAGGTCCAGTTGTTTGTTGTAACAAACAACTAGCACCTGAGTGTTTATACAAAAGAAGAATGCAAAGGATTGTTATAAAAGGATTGTTTCAAAAAAGATTTGAAGAAAGAGTGAAATCGTTGAAAATCTTAGGCGACAAAACATCTCAAATCAAGTCATCAGATGGCGGAAGCGTTTTGATGGAACATCGCCTCATTAATTTCCTATGGCGGCTTCAGCCAAAACCCCCAGCAAGCTGGCAGCAGCGCCGCCAATGCCCACCGCGCCAAGTGCTTCGGCCCAAGGCGTCTTATTGGCTGTCTTGTCTCGCCTGCGGTCATCGCGGCGATCACGGTCACTAGTGTGTAGCCGGTAGTTGTCATCTCGGTCTCGGTCTCTGTCTCTGTCTCGGTCTCGTCGATCTCGGTCTCGATCTCTATCCCTGCGGTGTTTGTCGCCATATGATGGGTCGCTGTCTCGCCGTCTCCTGTCTCTGTCTTCTCGGCGCTTGGAATGGTCATCCCTGTCTCTTTCATCGCGATCTCGAGACTTCTTTGAAGAGCTGGAGTCTCGATGCTCACGACTTTCCTTTTCTGCTCGGGGATTCACCTCATAAGGTTCAGGGTCAAATCGCACGTGATTCGTGTTTTTGTTCTTCAAGATCGACTTCGGCATGGTGGAACTGGTTGGAGACGTTTTACCCTTTTCTGGCGGGTTCACAATGATGGGATAGTTCTTATTTCCCTTTTCACCAGAGTCTTTATCATCATCGTCAGAAATGTCGCTCTGGTGCTCTGAGTCTTTGTCATCTTCGGCATTCTCATCTCGACTACTCTCCGAGCCCGTTCGCTCATGTTTCTTTGTATGGTGAGAACGCTGTTTGCTTGGGACCGTAGCTTGCCGAGACGCACGACATTCAGCGCTCAAACGGGCGTAGTATGTGACTTGATCGGGAGACAGGCGGCCAAGGACAGCAACATAGCCTGGGCGAGCTTCGTACCGTACTCCAGCCCGGTGAAGGGCTTCGGGGCTAACGAGAGAGCGGTCGATCTTGGTCCACTCGGCGCCCATGGGGATATCCCGGCCGTAACTATCAGGAGCCAGGCGGGGCATCGGTGCACCTCCATATGCTGGCGGAGCACTAGAACCGTACACTTGAGGTGTTCCCTCTACATGAAGATTGTTCTTTTGAGGAATTGGCTGCGGAGCTGTAGACCCAGATACTTTTATCTCAGGCAGCGGTATTGCGCCAGACATCATGGGCTGGAAGGATGGTATATCGGTCTGTGGCGGAGAGCTGCTCAAATGGAGGCCAGCCATTCCGGTACCGAGAGAGTCCAGCATGATCAAGTCTTGAGTCGAGATAAATTTGAATGAGCTAGCAACGTTGCTATCAAGCTCAACTGAAGCCCAAGAACGAGGATCATAAGAGAGCTCTGGAGCTAGCGATGGGAATGAGGGTTGATCCGGCATCAATCGTTCGGTCTTCATGCTGGTAGGAGCCTTTTGGTAATCGGTGAGCGGAAAGGTCATATGGCGGCCGTACTTGTGCGCAGACGCGGGTGCAGAGTTGCCGTCAAGTTCTAGGAGGCCTTGGACAGTAGGAGGAGCGCCATCTTTGGCGGATAGCATGGTCTCGATCTCGTGAATGTAGGCGCGCAGGACATCCTGAGTGTGTCAGCCCCAATATACGTTTCATCACCAGATGCCAGGACGCCACTACATACCTCATGCTCGTCCAGCACCTTTGACGAGAAGCCTTCCTTGACAAGCTCGCCCTTGAACCTTTTCCACAATTTGTCGTCACCACCTCCAGTAGATTTGCTATTGGTGCTATCACGACGGAAAAGCTTGCGCCCGATTGCGTCAACCTTCTCTTTGATGTATTCCAGGCTGGGGCCGCGACGGCCACTGCTTGGCGGAGCGCTGCTCAGTTGCACCAGATCCAAAAAGGCATCTATGACTGTCTTTTGGTGAACCAGCTTGGTCTGCACAGCAGCGATGCCCTCAGCAGCGCCATCAGCATACGGCCCTCCGCCCCTGCTGTTCAGATCCAGCACGAGCTCGAGCTGCTTCAGCGTAGTCTGAGAGTCCTTGATGATGGAGTTTAGCTGCTTTAGATAAGACGATGAGTCTGAGGCGTTTAGGCGTGAATCCGGGTCGGCGGCCTCGACGCGGAGGTCGCGCAGGGCATTGTGGAGGTTGCGAACGGCCTGGGAGGCGTCTGTCGAGAGCGACGGGACAGTTGACTGAGTGGTGCGCACGTGAAGGGTTCTGGCAAAGGCGTCGACGGCATCGATGTGTTGGACGACGGAACTACCGCTCATAGCTATGGAAAAATGCTCTACGGAGGATGCGATGAGATGCGATGCGATGCTGCTGGCTTGGGCGAAGAAATAGTATGGATATCGGCTCTGGTGAGTTTTAAGTCGAAGCCAAGTCTGCGATCAAGCAAACTTGTCTGTGTACATACACTTTTGTCTTTTGTCTTTTGGGAAGGGGAAAATAAAATGAAGACAAAAAAAAAATCACGTTGGGCCGCAGTTGAGACAAGAGGTCGTCTGCGCTCGTGTGTGTCCTCGTGATAGGTAGGGCAGCTCGGCGGGCTGATGTCGTGATGACTGGCAGCTGGTTGGTCAGCACCGATGAGTGAGCTGAGATGGCGCAGCAGAGCCTGGGGCTTCGGGAGTCCTGGGCGCTCGTATAGTGGATGTATCTCCGAATGGACGGAGAAGACGGGATGCGATGGCGGAGGAGATGCTGAGATTGGAGATGAGGCAAAGCAAAGCAAAGCAGAAGGGAAAGCAAAAGAAGGATTTGTCGAGGCAATGCCTTGCTTTTTCAGCTCTCAGTACCTGAGGCAGAGAGGAGGAGGGCGGTCATCGTGCCCGGGTGGTATTAAACAAGACAAGACAAGCAGTTGCGTGTACTGCTACCTGCCAAGTACTCTCTAGCCGTACCTGTATCAGGCATTGAACCAAGCAGTGAACCATCATCCACTCATCACTTGCAGCAGCCGCCCCAGCCCCTCCTTTGAGTTCTCGGCCATCTCAGCGCCTCGAGTCACTGCAAAGGGCGCCCCGAAATGAAACAAACCCATACACGGGCTGGGCGCATGGCTGCCGATCCAGCGACCACAGACTCGGACACGCGCCTGGAGCCAAGGTTGAGGAAAACAAAGAGAGCACCAGGCATGTGGCTTCACCACGGGCTGTGACGCTGTGACGTCGTTGAACCAGCCCCGCCAAAAGCGTGTGTGGGGGAGTTTAGTTGCTGCCACAAGAACGCTATGACCTCTACATATACTGTAATGGTGGTGGTGGTGGTGGTGGTGGTACAGCATTAACAGAAAGGTTGAAGCCTGGACGAGCTGGAGGCCAATCCCGACCCCTGCTGCGGCCACTCGCAACACCAGCAGGATTTCCCTGCATATCATTAGTGTGTACTGTACTAGTAACTTTACCTATCATTGCTGATATAGTTACAGACACAGGCCAACAGGCGCAGGTACAGGTACAGGTACAGGTACAGGTACAGGTACAGGTACAGGTACCGTGTCGCTACTCGCAGCAACTGCCACTGCGCTAAAGCGTCCAGCCCGGTCTCGGTGCAGGCCTTAGCGTGAGTACCTAGAAGCAGCCCTAGAAGGCGTCGGTATTCCGTCCACGTTGGCGGGTGCAGCTACTTGCCAGCAGCACCTGTGCCTGGAGCTCAAGCCTTCAGAGGCTGGGCTAAAAGCCGGCCACATGCTTGCCAAATATTAGTGCAGTACATACAGAACGGCTATCAGTTGGCCATCAGTCGGCCGGGCGGCAGCAGCCTTGGGAAAAGCCTGACGCAGCAGCCGGGCCCCCGTTGGTTCCGATCTGCCCATTTAATAGCCATTTGGCGATGGCGTCGTGCTACGTCAAGATTGCATCTGCCTGACGGTACTCGACGGTATCGATACATTGGCAATCAGTAAGAGTCACAATCGCAGTCAGCAATCGTCAATGTCTCTCTCTGTTTCTCTCTGTTTCTCTTCACGATGTATTCTTAAAAATTTTTTCCTCTTCTTTTTGCCATTTGCCACCTCCCTCGTGTCTCGCCATGACCCGGACTTCAAGAATACGACTCTTTGGACCCTGCATCTTGACTTTAAGGTTAATAACCGCGGCCAACGTACATATGCACGGCTTGTCTCGTCTCAGCGAGGCTGTGCCGCTGCAAAACTCCACATGCAAATTCCCAGGCACTACTAATCTGGTACTAGTACGTACAAGTAGTAACACGATCGCGGAAACCGAGCCCGGCCTGTATGTATGTGCGGTGGCAAACGCCTTGCTTGGAGTGAGACAAAGCGCCGAGACTCTGCAAGGCGAATGCGGAGATATGTAGAGACGTTGATGCCGCGCATAGATGCATGGCTAGAAACCAACACTTGCATTTGCTGGTTTAAAAAAAGAAGTATGAGCGTTGCATTGCAGTTTCAGCTTGTCGCCTCTCGCCTCCCAGCCAAGCAATAATTGGATGTCCATTCACTATCTGTGCAACTCTCTCTGCACAGACAACCCCCCCCCATTCATCGTGTACTTGACATGAGCTCGAGCTTTCAGCACTAGAATAGGTAACATTCCCCTCTCCTGCGTTCGTTCTTCTGACAGCCCTGCATTTCTTTGCCCTCCCATTCGTCCGAGTCTGACGCCCATTCTTTTCATATCAGTCCGGCTAACTACATCCTGCATGTAGGTTCTGGCTACACTGCCTACTAAGGCTCTCAGCTCACCACCAAAAGCCCCCAGTTCAGCTGGGAGAAAGGGCTTCTGGACTCATTGCTTAGTGCCAGTGTGATGGAATTACTGCATTGCCTCACAGACGATCCCTCCACTAATCACATGCTCATCTATCCATCCCGCACAAGCCCGGTTTCAGATACCACCATGCAACACACCTCAAGTATGGATGTGCTGGCGAGATGTCATGCATGCTTGCTCGCCTTGCTTTCCACTCTGCAATCACTCATCCTTTTTGGAAGCGTCATGTGGTCTATATCCATAGTTCTCTTCTTCGCTTTCCTTTTCAATTCGACCGTAGGCATAGATTGTTATGTTCCTCTCTTTTTCAAAAAACTCGCCAAGGTACAAATACTCTCAGCATCATCATATTTGCTATGTACAAAACCGGCAATTACCTCGTATCAGCCGTACCGTATATAGCCGCTACTATATACTTCTTCATTCCCAACCCCAGCAATGGTATTATCCAGCTTAACAAAGTATTAGAAGCTGCTAACCAATTTATCCAGTCTCCTTCACCGAAACTCGCTCACCACCCCCCTTCAGAGCATGTCATGCATGTGAAGCCTCACTTTTTTTTCTCCGACTAGTTGCCCGAGTGAGATACCCATTCCGTCTGAGCCGCACTAGTCAAAGATCCTACCATCCATCGCGCCCTTTTCTCTCAGAGGCTCCCTTTCTAGAAGCTCTTTCTCCTCCACAAAAAATATATAAAAAAAAAGCCTAATACAATTAACCCTTTTCATGGGCCTCTAAACTTTCTGCCGCCTGTTCAAAAGCGCAGAATTGCGGCTCAAATCGAGAGTTTCTCCAAAGAATAAGCCTCCACCTTTTGACTGATCAGGTGTCCCATCTCTCGAACGCTCCTCTGCATCACTTCACCTCCCGACACCACCTTCTCCCTGGTAGGCAGCGACTTTGTCTTCAAGCCAAGCGGCAGCAGTTTGGATTCTCGGTTCTCTACCTGGAAAAGGATCGACTTGTTCTGCGATGCTCTGACTGCGCCACCCTTTTGGGCCGCGTTTCCGAATCGCACAGTCTCACCCAGGATGCCATTCAGGAAGACGGCTTCTTCAATCCCTTCTAGCGCGGCTGTCACCTCGAGTCGGAGGGCCGTCAGGAAGTCGCTGGCTTCGGCCTTGTCAGCCCATGAGATGGCATCGTTAAATAGCCATCCACCAGCTCCAACCGCGTCCAGGCATCGGCCCAAGAGGTCTGCAATCAGCGCAATGACGCCATCCGGTGGAGGCTCGTTGCCTTCCGAATCAAAGCTGGTAGGATCAATATACAGCGAGGTCCATGCCCCGCGCAGTAATTCTACTCGTAGCAGGTAGATGAGTGACATGATATCCTCCGTCGACACTGTTGTTCGGAGAGCCTTGACGGTAGAGACTGCAGGCAGCCGCCATAGCTTGGTAAATGCCAAAGTCAATCCGCGCGAGCGGCTGCTAGACTCATCGCCCAGGTAATGTTCTGTGACGGCAATCTTTCGCTCCAAGTCATCCAGGTCCATCTCAATATCATCGTCCTTGCCGCTGTTGCCAGCATGGGGCTCGCTCGTCAAAAGCTTGGTGGCGTCCATTTTGCCCTCAGGAATCAAGTCCATGCTGAGCATCAGGGACCTGATGGCGAGTAAAAGTTCAACCTCGCCCAACTTGGTTGCCTGCAGGTAGTTTAGTAGCAGGGTCAGCGAGAGATCAGCGTCCGCAAGACTTCGGATCAAGTCTCCCGCCACGGCGCGGTTGTCTGAAGCTTCGGGTGCGAGTTCATCCCGGAAGGCCGTTCTCAAGTTGGATAGAGTGAGATGGCCCGCGACCACAAGGTAGGTTGTCACATTGCTCTCGGGTAAGACGAGACGCAGCTCCGGCCGAGTAGAGTCGCCAATCTCCTTGATGTCAACTGAGAATACTTGAGTGATGGCGTAAATGATCCATCTGCGATCTACCGCAGGGTAGGATGATCCAGACAGCCACTCCCACTCCGGTAGCTCTTGCGCATCCGAACCGTCCTGAGTCTTTGTATTATCGCCGTTCGGCAGCCCTGTGCTTTTCTTGGACACGTTAAATTTGCGGCGCAATATGTCTTCCCATTTGTTGAGTTCGTTATTCGCAAGTAACTTATCGGCCGCTTCTGTTTCGGCTTGGAATTGGACGAGATAGTCACTTGTAAGCGTTCCTGGGACCAGTTTAGTAAATTCAGATGACACTTCACATCTGATCTTCTTGGATGGCACTTCAAGACCAGTGCCTCGCCCAATAGAGTCAATCAGGAGACCTTCCTTTCGTCGTTTGCCAGGGTTCTTTGGCGGCTCGACTTGAATGGTCACAAGAATGTTCTCTACAAGGGCGACAACTGTATCTTGGCTTCGAAGGTAGCTAATTAGCTGACAAGATCGAGGTGTCTCGCCTTCAGTTGGGATCTCAGACCAGTCCAGGGAGGCCTTGGAGTGGATAGATCGATACTGGTAATTGTAAAGACCAATAGAGTTCAACGAAGAGGCGAGAATAAAGGGCTTGAAAAGGCGGACAAATGATTGAGCATTCTCTGCCTCAATCGATGACTTGAGCTTTGGCACTGCACCCGTCAAGTCGTAGACACCAATAGCTCCTTGCTGAAGCTGAAGCAGAAGGCCCGACTGCACATCCACCTGGTAGATGGGGGATTCAGCATTGTCTTGGCTAGCGATTGAAGTAATTGGCACAATCTCGAGGGGAACGAGATGCTGCACGTCAGCCGATGCTGAGGAGCTTCCAGACACTGCTGCCAGCACGATCAAATGTCGGTTCTCCACATTCTGGCTGAAGCTCTTAGAGATCAGAACAACAAGCTCCACTTCAGAGCCGATAGACTTTGGTAGAGCACTAAAGACTTCGGGTCGATTCTTAAATAGCCCTTCGTTGAACTCGGCAGTGCTTCCTGAAAGTGCATATTCGATATGGAACTCAGAAACGGCGGCAGCCACTGAATCTTGAAGCATTGACTTGGAAGACGAGGACCATTGTATTTCCAGAGACTCCCCAGACAAGCACACAACCTCTCCGTCTTCACAAACAGCTATTATATCCCCAATGTTTGCGGACTGACTTGTGGACGAAGAGCAGGTGATGTACTTGACAGCAGAGGTCTGCAAGACTTGTGAGACGCTGTTCGATGTCGTTTTCCCGTCACGGTGCGCCACATCCTTGAATAGAGTGATTTTGTGAGCCCCGTTGTCGGCGGTTGCTATGAATGTATATCGCAAGGCATCGGTGGTGTTGTTTCGACGGACTCTGACAGAGTATGGAGGGCAAGTAAACGATTCTTGAGGCGGGATTGGATAAGATGTGATGAGTCTTGACGCGGGGACCTGTGATTTTTAACATTGTCAGCAAAGTTTCATTGCGCAATAGCGATGGCAAAATCTTCATCTCATACATCGTAGATGCTCGTTGTCTCTCCGTCAACGCCAACAACAAGCTCGGTTCGCTTTCTCTTCTTCTGGCCGTCGCGCTGCCCGTACACCTCTCTGGCCACAATATTTCCCTTGGTGTGGTCCAGAGGCTTTGGCAAGTGCGCCAGAATGTATGGCTTGTGTATCCTGTATTCGGAAGCCATGGCGATGCTTGTTGGTGTCCTGGAAGCCGTACAGTCCAATGGCTGGTGTTTTGCGACTCCTAGCGATTCTAGCTATCGCTGATAAAAAAAAAAAAAAAGTTGGCGACGGCGTTGCAAAATTCCGTTAGTGGGGTGGCTTAGGTAATGGTCGTGGCGGGGCTCTCGATGGTAGCGCGAATCCGCTGTAATCCCTGCCGCTGTGCAAGTGCACGCGTTAATGGGAGATGGACGCGTCGAATTGCTCTCGAAGTCGAGAAACGCGAGCTGCTCGGAGACCTTTGCACCAGATGAGGAACCGACAATAGACGCGGTATATTGGCGAGGCTTGGAGGATTTGTGTGTTTTGCATTTCACACATTTTGATTCATAAAGCAGTTCTACCATCCATCCTCGGCTTCATTGTTCTCCGATATCGACGTCAGCCACCAAGCAGCAACTTCATGTCGGACTAAGGTGGGACAAGACACATAAGCTTTGGCAAACTCGAAGCATAAACGTGCTAATGCAGCTCTTTGTCTTGCACAGCCTCTCTGGGATCAATGGGACCGGTCCTGGTCGCTACGATGGTGCAGGGCGAAAATGGTGACCCATCGTCCAAGAAGCTTCATCCGTTCTTCACCAAGAGCGATCCCGATCAACCCGCTGCTCAGCCTGCGATATCTCCGCTAGAATCGACTCAGCCTGTACCTGATGATCCACTCCCGACCACTGCTGACGGTCCTACACGAAAACGGCAACGGACAGATACTTCCACAGTTCACGATGATCCCGAAGCTAAGAAGTCTCGACGAGGAAAGAAGAGCGCAAAACAAACACTTAGCGGGGCTATTTTGAGCCATCTCAACAAGCCAGACAAGAGTGACGCACATGGAAGCGATGTTCCAGTCACACAGCTAGCTCAAAGCCTTGCCCTATCGACGGTTAGCGAAATGCAAGTACCGGGACAGCACCCGAATGAGACCACCGGTCTGACTGCGGACAACTCCATATCCTCGAATCCCTCTGCCGACCCTCTGCGACAACAAACACCCGTCCCTGCGCAACAGAAAAAGGTCCTCAAGTTCAACCCAAAAACTGGAACTCTGGGCTCACCCCCGAAGCCCAAAGCTATAAACAAGCCGAGTCGAGTAATCACAATCAAATATGGACGGGATGATGAGCATCGAAAAGCCCTGGGCGACAAGATTGTGGCAATTTTTGAAGGAAGGCTACAAATATCGCCTGTGTCGAGCAAAAAGCAAGGCACAAAGCCTAAGTCACAGCAGGTAGACGGAGCAGCCGACAAGTCAAAGACCACACATCCGTTCTTCACGGGCAAGACGAAGCCGCAGCCTAGTACCAGTGCTCCAAACGATTCAACGAATAAGTCCTCAAGTCACAGCCGCGTATTTATGTCTACTCCAGTCTCGCCGAAAAAACTCAAGACGCCATTTTCTACAGGCAAAGCTATCCAGTTTGGAGTGAAATCAGGAGGCACAAAAGTTCCTGGTGCAATGTACCCATTATGGCCGGCGCTTGGGATGGCCCATGTACGTGATTGTGAATACCCACACGCAAGGCCATCTATTCCAGAATCTGGTATAAGGCACAGGAGGTCAAAAAGGGCAGCCGTCTCTATTGGACCACACGAGTCTGTATTGCAACATCTTTTATATGACCTAGACATGGCAGGAATACAGAAGAGTCTCCCTAAAGATGACAACAGCTTTTCGCCAGCGCCTGCCGAGCTACGACTACCTCAAAGGCACTTTGAGAGCGGTCGAAAACTCCAGAGACGAATGCGGTCCCAGCTACGGAGCAACTTTGCTAATCATCATCTTCCTGACGAGGTTGATCTTGACATCGATGAGCTTGCCGGTCAGAAGCCTCCCAAAATTCATCCAGCCATCAGCCGTCTTTACAATTCACTATGCACGCAACTCTCAGCTTTCGATAAATCACAGTGTGAAAGTAGCAGCTGGATCCAAAAGTACGCGCCAACTACGGCCGGCCAAGTATTACAACCAGGAAGAGAAGCATTGCTTCTTAGCGACTGGCTACACGCTCTCAGGGTAGAGTCTGTGGAATCCGGGAGTTCTGAAGGAGACAAAGGGAAAGGCAAACCGAAGAAGAAGAGGAAGAAGAATAAACTCGACGGCTTCGTCATCGATAGTGAGTCGGAGGAAGCTGAGATGGACGAGATTTCCGATAACGAAGGGGACTGGGCCGTGTTGCCCAGCTCGGCACTGATTAAGAAGTCTGTGATGCGCACAGTCAACCCGACAAGCAAAGGCAGCAACCGTCTCAAAAATGCCATTATTTTGAGCGGCCCCCATGGTAGCGGCAAGACAGCTGCGGTCTATGCGGCTGCAAAGGAGTTAGACTTTGAGATTTTTGAGATAAACTCGGGCAGTCGAAGAAGCGGAAAGGACATTTTAGAGAAAGTTGGCGATATGACACGGAATCACCTGGTGCAGCACAACCGAGCCGAACCTACCGCCATCGATCCAGAAGAGGTGGCCAACGACATCAACTCAGGGAAACAAGGCATGATGACGTCTTTTTTTAAACCAAAGATGAATGCACAGCCCACGAAGCCCGGGGCAAAGCAGCCCAAGCAGGACGTTGAGAAAGAGACAAAAGCTCCGTCTAAAAGCCAGAAGCAGTCTCTCATTCTCCTCGAAGAGGTTGACGTTTTGTTTGAAGAAGACAAGCAGTTCTGGGCAACCTTGACAAGTCTCATTGCACAGTCTAAACGACCGTTTATTATGACATGCAACAACGAAAGCCTAGTGCCTATAGATACCTTGGATCTGCATGGAATCTTCCGCTTCTCGCCAGCCCCTCCAGGCCCAGCCGTGGACTTGTGCCTCCTTATTGCTGCTAACGAAGGCCATGCTCTTCAGAGATCGGCTGTTGAAGCATTGTATAATTCTCGCAATAACGATCTGAGAGCAACAATAACGGAGCTTAACTACTGGTGTCAAATTGGAGTTGGTGATCGTAAGGGAGGATTTGACTGGTTCTATCTTCGCTGGCCTAAAGGTTCTGATCTTGACGAGAATGGCGACGTGGTGCGAGTTATCAGCGAAGATACCTACTACAAAGGCATGGGATGGGTTAACCGCGACCCCATCATCGGCAGTAGAGGACTTGCTGCCGAAGAAGAGGCCATAGACCAGGCTTGGGACTTTTGGGGCTTCGACATGGGAGACTGGTGCAACAGTACCAATATGAACTCTTGGAGCGCAGCCACTATGAAGCCCGAGAAAAATCTAACAACACTAGGAATGCTAGAAGCGTATGACGATTTCTGCAGTGCTATGAGCTGTGCGGATCTCTGTTCTGGAGGCGCCTACGGCATCAAGTTACAGGAGCAGCTGGATCCAACGCTACCCGACCTTCCAAGCCGCATCAAGGAAGACTATATCATTGGACAGGCTCTACTAGAAGCCAACCCTGTGGTGCATTATGCTGCGCCAAACAAAGCCATGTCAATATCCATCATGTCCCTGGCTCGGGCAGCTTTGCGTAAATCGACCACAGAGGAGCTGGATGGGGCCGCACCGAAGGCCCCGATTCTAAAGCCAGTAGATGAGGAACAGGCAATTTGCATCATCGATTCATCTTTCCGATACTACCCACACCAAACAACCAGGATGGATATTGCCATTGCATTCGACCCCATTGCTATAGCTCCCAAGGCTGTTCCGACAACGTACCTCGATCCATCCGTCTTCGATCGGACAATGCAATTAATCGTTCTTGACGTCGCACCCTGGATTCGGGGCATCGTGGCATATGAACACCAGCTCATGCAAAGACGCCTAAAGCTGAGCAATCTCCTCAGCGAAGGTGGCGGCAAACGCAAGCGAATGCGAACGACGAGGAGCGCGCACTCGGCACTAGAAGGCGGAGAACGGCGGACTACTCGCAGAGAGAGGCACTTTGGTGATTGTCTGTCTACCCTGCATGTTATGCGCACTGGTGGCGAGAAGTGGATGGATCTGATAGTGGAGGAGGTTGCGAAATCTGAGGCGGGAGACAGCACTGCTGCGAGTAGTCCTGTGTCTGATGATTTAGCATTGCAGCAATGATATACATATATATGGGCGTACGCAAGCAGCAAGGTGGTTGATCAACATTGAATTGGGCCATAGGAGCATACGCTGGGTTATTTGCCGGCGTTTTTCGTAGCGTTAAAGATCTCGAAGAACATCTAGATAGGAGGGCTATGAACCAGAACAAATTTAGAGCATATGAGATTCTAGATAATCGTTATACCTCCTGAAATAAAGTTGTGAATCCCATTTCAGCGTGAACAGTGCTGCTCGTCTTCTCCTTTGTATTGGATATATCATAACTACGGCTCTCTATCAATTACTAGATGCCCCGAAAAAGTCTTATATAAACTACACTCGTGATAACAAGCCCTTCTCAAATACCAACTCCACTACCCTAAACTATCCTCCCAGTTATCAAATCTGCAAAGGGCACTCACCACTCCAATACAAAGGTTATAAGCAGCATACACACACACACACACACACACACACAACACAAACAAACAATGGAGTCTCCTCACCCCTTGTTCGCCGCTTAAAAGCTTCCAATGGCCAATTTTCAGCTAGCCAAGAAAGCGAAGCTAGCACATAGGCAATACCCATCACTAGATCCAGAAGCTAACACCCAGCACACACTAACAAGGATGAAGAAATTTGATACTACTACTACTACTACTACTACTACTACTACTACTACTAGCTGAAATGCTCTCTCTACACATGTTTGGGGCATGTATGAATTCAGCCGAGATTCAAGTGTCTCACTTTCTAACGGACCATCTAATTTAGGTGCATGATGCTATGTATCGCGGTGAAAGCTCCAACGCAAATGCTATGCCTCCCCCTCGAAAAATTGCACTACGTATATCAAATGGACATCTCATACTGTCAGGGGCATAACATATTCTCTCGCATCCAACCGCAGCTACATTTCTTGATGTTACGCAAGAGCACATCTATGGCCAACACTCATACATATTACAAAACATACAACACTAATACTGCAATATAAGAACCATAACAAAGCAGTATAGCACATATCCACGCCCCAGCCAACTCCAACCCCCCTTACCCTGCCAGCGGGCAAACATCTCCCCTCCTCCGGTTTAATTCACACCAACAACCCGAAGGCGAAGCTATAACCAGCCAAAGCAGCTACCTAGACACAGGGCACAAGTAGTCCTATTGATCAGCAGTTAGAATAGAAATAGCTCACCCCTAGCTGCAGGTGCTTTTCATAGTAGTAACCATGTAAGTCTGAGCTGCGAATTCGTTCATTTGTCACCAACTAGGCCGGGTACATACAAGCCAGAAAGCCCGCTCGACCAGCATAAAAAAAAGCCCCAACTCCAGAACCCACTGAACTGGAGCTCTCCATAGCGATGACACTTGCCATTCATTATTCGCAGACGAATACGCAGGAGATCCTTGCTCTTCTCGCCGCCACACCGGATGCTACTTGATGCCGGGCCCACCATGACTTGACGGACCTAGAAACAGCATGCGTCTTACGGAGTACTAATAACCACAGCAAATAAGCCCGTGCTGCAATGGCTGTTTTGCTCCTAGAAGCTAATTATAGCTTCGCGTTCGTGTAGTGGCGGCCAAGCGCCTTCTATCTGGAAGATCAATAGTTATACCTGCGATGTCTATCAGAGCCCTTTTACCAGGGGAGGACATGGAGCAACTCTTCAGGCGTAATAATTCACGAGGCAGGAGTTCCGCAAGATACAAACGACATCAGAAACAGTGTTGTAGTAGTAGTAGGAATTCTTTTCTTCTTTGATTCAAGTTCAACATTTCTTTTAGGATGTTTCGTCTGGATCGTCTACATCGGCGCGCGGGGGGGGGGGGGTTCCTCGCTGATTCTCGCAATAGACGCTCCGTGTTGTTTAGAGCAAACAGTGTCCCTTGCTCATCGAAGATCGAATCACAGCTTAGGTTTAATTCTCATTCTCATGCAAGACTCCGTGGAGCTTAATATTGACCAAATCAATCAAGTAGTCTCGCAAAGCCGACACCGTCAAATACTGGCAGCAAGAGTGCCTCCAACCGTTCATGGTTTGCCAAGGCCTTGTTGAATTCACGGAGAGCAGCAAGATCTTCTTCTGCGTGCACAACATGTCGTTGCAGTTGCCAGTTCGGATTATCCTCGCTCCCATCGGCAACCAGTCCTCGTCGAAGGACATTATCAGCAATGATGATGCCGCCTGGACGAAGGAGCCGATTAGTTGAGCCAGGCTGAGACCCAGCCAGAATATCCCGCAGGTAGCTTGGATAGCCTGATTTCTGGGCATCAATGAAGATCAAATCATATGGCTCCTCGGGATTGAGAGTTGATAACCTTTTGAGTTCTTTGTTAGCCGCCCATGAAGAACAAACAAATAGTGTAAATAAACGCTCAAAGGGATCATTATAGTAAACCGGTGATTTACGTTTGAAGCGCATCCCCTACGATGATGTTCACATTCTTCACCCCATGCTTCTCGAAAGTGCCACTGGCAATCTTTGCATATTCCTCTGAGAATTCAAGACCGGTCACTTTGCCATCTTCGCCAACGGCATGCGCCCATACAAGCGCAGAGTAGCCAACATAGGAGCCGATTTCGAGAATTCTTTTAGCACCAAAGGCTCGGGCAAAGAAGATCAGACTTTGTGCCTGCAAATTCGAGACCATGTAAGCCGCATCTTGCGGACGGTTTTCATCTACCCAAGCATGATAGTCAACGAGGTGTTTTGGCAATGCAGTTGAACTCAACGCTGAGTATGTCGTTACTTCAGCGGCCACCTTGGCATTGGGATACAGAGCTGCAGAGGTCGTTTTCTTAGACATGGTTGATTAGAGCCGAAAGTAGATTAAGAAAGTTGATATTCGTTTCAGGACAAGTTTTGGCACGACGTCTATGGGAAGTGCCGCTTTTGCCCACTTATCTCTTTCGTTGAAATAAGAATCGCCAGTGACTCTTTCAGTTCGAGGTTTTGACTATACTAGGCTACTTCTCGGTCTCCGAGGCTTGATGCGGAGAGGATGCAGTAGCATTTATGCTGGAGACATGAACGATAGACAGCGGTGATCATCACAGGAGAGAAGTCGATTGCGTTATGAAGCTATTCCTTTCCCCTCATCGGTCTCCGAGGCCGACAGTCCGATAGCCGAAAATATACTCAAAGAACGCATTTGATAGCCACTAGGCACCATAATACGGAGTAATATTCCAAGAACTCAAAACAAGACAGAGCAGGCAGCGACTACGCGGCCTTTGGCAAGGCCAAATAATTGACAGTCATATGGTTGGGCAGAATGGATTAGTTCGTGACATATTTCCCTATGTTGGAAGGGTGGCTCGAAGGACCGTGTCCTGCACGACAGTGATCTACTTCGGCGGCGTTCGTCATGAAGGATCTGGCATGGTGCGACTATCAAACCCGGCTGGGAACCCACTGGTCTTGCTAAACTCGCAACGAAATCCCGCTGATGTAACCGGCTTTTGCTGTGCCGAGCCTGCGCTCCCAATTGTCCTGTACGAGGGAGGCAGCGGCAAAAATAGCTAGAGAATAAGTGGCCGGAGGCACCAGATAGCAAGACATGGACATGACTGCCTCAAGCTATTCTCAAACTAACTTGCGTTTCGAAGGAGTTGCTCCGTATTAGCTGTACAAACAACGCAAGCGCCAACAGCTCGTGCTTGGCGTTGAACCTGATAGCCGAGAAGTAAAGAGACTTGACGCCTCCCAGGGAGGTGAGATAAGTAAAGATTAGCCATATATATCAGCGAAGTGGATCTTAGCTTAAAGCAGACGAGGGTTGACTTTTTGCTGAAACTCGAAAGCCTCACTGACTGAACCATGCTACAGTATGGCGTCTTTCGAGTTTACTTGTAAGGACGGAAACCCACCCGGGTAAAGGAGGTTGCTTTTAGTGCATTCGTACTATGTACTTCATACATAGCCTAGAATCCGGTGGCACTGTTAAACCTGCTGAATTTGCCCGTCATAAGGGCGGCCTAAGCCCAAGTGAGCAGGAACTGCCATCCGGCGCTCCGCCGTGTCACCGGAACGCTGTCTGTAGCGACCGGGGCCTTGGCGAGAGACGCGGCCCAAGGCTAGGGCGGGGAGCCTCAGCTGCGTCCGATCCAGCCGTGATGTCGCTGTGCTCCGTTTCAGGGAGCGTGCCAAGTATAGGAGCTTGGAAGGGGATCATCGTCGTCGCCATCAAGGCTAGCAGTCGTCGCAGCAGTAGGATGGATGCGGTGAGAAATGGCCATGGCACCTGAAATGACGAGAAACACGACTAATCTCCCTGCGGACCGGGCGCAGTGATGCTCGGCCCAAGCCAACGGGCGCTGCGTTTCGTTGTCGCTTTCACAGCTGATGTTACCCTGGTGGGAAGAAACAGTGAAGGATGCGAGCAAATGGGAAAACAGACGGTGGGAGCAGAGAACGGAACAGACATGGCGCCTGAGCTAAGACGGCTTCTGGGCCACTAAAGACAAGTCGCCAAGAGTGGACTGCATGCCAACATTGCATGCCTATCTCGCAACATTGAAGAGAAGGTACTCCATATGGCGAGTGCAAGTACTGTATACCGGAGTGTGTTGCGCCCCATCCAGCAACTCGATTCCAATCACACGAGTGAGTAGCTATATATCTGCAATCTGGGCTCTTTTTGGCCGCCCCCTGGAAAGCAGCATGGAGCCCAGAGTGCATTTAGTATGGAATCGTACTTGCACCCTACCGGCAACCCAGCGGCAGCTCAGGAGTTGATAACACCACCTCAGCAAAGATGATCGTCCTGTCATGCCTGAAAGACAGAGCAGGTGCCTAGCGATGCCATGACCTGTATTTGCAGAGGCGTTGGCGCGTGGTGCGCAGTGCATGGGGCGGTTCTAGCCCTGGCCGGCCTGGTACACGCTGCGGCCGGCCATTTAGTCAGTGTCTGTGGCGTCGTCCAGGATGTGCCACCGATCGCTAACAAGCGCTGCTGGGTCAGCGAGTGGGTTCAAGTCTCTCGACAGGTTCTCTGAATGGCGCATTCGTCACGCAAATAGCATATCAACGTTGGATCGGAGGAGCAGGTGTGGTGGGATGAGGACCAGGCGTCGCACCGCCGCCCGATGCCGAAAGGGGACAAGGAGGAGGCTGGAAGAGAAAAAAGACTGTCCTGCAAACGAATCAGAATTGATAAAAACCGCACTCTGTAGACTACAAGCACGAAGCATAAAGACCAAGGGGCAGCAGGTAATACTGCACTTGATATCAGCCACCGACATCCGTCAGAGGCGGCAAGGCCAGCGAGCATAACCGCGATAGTCGTGCCATGCCATCTAGGCCCTCCGTATTCCACAGCCCTTGTTAATACTGTTAGGCCTGCAACGCACTTTGGTCGTACGAGGGCGCGGTGCTCCATAGAGCGACTCTAGCTTGACGCCAGAAGGATCGAGGCTGATTGACGATGGAGCCTGGCCCGCTTTAGGACTCGTGTGCACCACTGATGCTGGGAGGAAGTGCCTGCATAGTGAATGAGTGCATGGACTGCTATCACATCAAGAGGATTGGAGGTTGGACGCTTGCAAGCAGTTATTTTGGTCTTTTGTTGGTGTTTGCTTGATTTTGCCTGTATTTGATCGGCTGCCTGGATGCTAAGGCTCCGAAAGCGGTACCTCGCTACCAACTTAGACTGAGCGGGTGGCCATGTATGTACATTGTACACCGGCGATGGCCGATAAGATATGATGGACCAAGAATTGGGATACAGAAAGCTCCTCTTTCTCTCACCAGAGCTGGACTGGGAAATCGACAATGATCGTCCAATCATACGACTGCAGAGCAACCGCTACTCGTATGGCATCGCTCGACCTCGATGTGGGCCAGCGCCATCGTGCAGGGCATTGCATGCACTAATGTGAGTACGGATATGGAGCACCGGTCTACTGTATGATACAGGTAGCAGCAGTGGTAATACCGACCACGACTCACCACTCCATGCAAAACTTCGTCTTTCCACTACTCCCGTGATTGTGGAACTTCAAGATACTAACGATGGCAGGGGACGCAGGCGTTAGCATCTTGCTGGTCTGGCCCGGACGCGTTTGCCATCTCCATCACAAGCAACCGAGCGGGAGATGATGAATCATTGCGCTCGCCGAACGTCACAGCCGAGGAGCCCGAAGACAGCTCCTCTTTGGATGCCTGCCGCCGGGCATGAACGTTGCACAAGTAGCTGTTGGGCCACTACGAAGCAGAAGAAATGCCACCAGCCTAAATGGCACAGACGATGGCTGTCTGGCCTTCTGAGACAAACCAGAGCCAGCCTGAACCTTGGTACTGGACACCAAGCCAGATCAGGCTATAAGAGAAGAGAAGACTGCGCTGTCAGCCATCCATCTATAAGTGGTATACGGAGAACCTGCACGAGCACTGCCAATGCGCACCTCGGCTTAGTACCTGCTGGCGCATGGATCAGATGCCATAATCTCTACAGAGTTCTCGCACAACAACCGCAGTCCTTCCTCCATGTGGCCGTCACAGGATTCAGCACCACATGCAGCCTCTTTAAACACGGATGAGTCTGGTCCCGCTAGCTCACCGGCCAGTAGGGAGGGACCCGTCCGAGCGTTGGTTTGCCATGAGCATATTGCAAGAATGCCCGTGGTACCTACTGCACCTACTTGAATGTTCTCGCTCTTCAAGTGTGTGGATCTGGACTATCGCCATCATGGAACCCCATCTCTGAGAGCCACTGCTTAATAGACCCGAGTGCTACCTGGACTTTGCAATATTGGTCTCGCCCCGCGTCTTGCGCGAGACCAAAAAGCAAACAGCAATTATCTCTAGCCGCCAACAGCAGGGCCCGTAAGGTAGAAAAGACTGAATTCATGGCGCATATCCACTTCTCTCCTTCTGCTGCCGAAAGCGTCAACTTTCGGCCAGACAGACGCCGCCTGGCTCCAAGAACAATGCGAATAACCTTGGAGACAAATGGCAGTCCAGTCTGTCACTCCACACAGTGTCTGATGACATTCTGTAAGTAAGAAGCCAGGCACGCTATTGCTTATTATCCTGAATCTTCTTTCCTGCTGAAGTATGTACAAGTATGGAGTAATATTAGTGGAGCAGCTCTGCTTGAGCCTCTGATTCGATAATCCTGGCCACCTGAACAGCCATCTCTCGGCTACCCGTACATTGGCTGGCTGGAATTGGATGGCTGTCGCCGAGCCACGAAACATCTCTTGCCTTTGCCGAAACTTGACCTTTGCATATTACTCTCTTCCCCCTCTCTTGGTGGATGCTATGTTATGAGACATCGATGCAGGCCGCCACCAAATGATTCACGCAATCGGAGCCGCTCCATCAGGGCCAAGCATTTTCCCTGCTCATTGGCAAGATATGGGGACTAGAAACGCCTCACGATGATGGTTCCAGCACGAGTCGTCACACAAAGCCGAGCCTTGAGCATCATTCGCCCTCGCCTAGACTATCAGTGCCTTGCTGCGCCAAACGAAACGGCTAGAAGGGATCCAACCACCTGAGCCTTGGGCTTGTTCGATAGTGGGCCGGATGATCTAGTGCAAGCTGGTGATTTTGAAACTAGTCGTAATAAGCTGGAGAGAAAGAGAAAAGAGACAGAGAATGGCTGAAGCTGGGGCAGGGCGTCACAAAGTTGCCACACCCTACGGGGCCGGTGCATCCATTTCTATGTTCTGATCATACGCTACTTGTACAATGATGGCAATCATAACCCCTTCTTAACAAGTAGTATCCTTCAACAACCACCGGCTCAGGCTCTGCGGACGGTGATACTCCCGACTCCGTATGATGGCCGAGATGGCTGACCTTGGGCTTTGCTACTTGTTCTTAACCTGGTTCGCACGCCCTCATGAAAGTCAGCGTCTTCAAATAACGGTCCTACACGCCCCCTTTAATGCGATATGGGCTGTAATTGGCCCACTGAAGACGGCATGCTAAACTGACTCCGTAAACGAATATCAAACGAAACCTTTGTCGATACTGGAGTCCATCAAAGATAATTTCTTTTAGTCGCAAGGCAATCCTGTGTATCTTTTTTAACTACTAATACTCGTAGGCTCTCGTCGTGTCGCCTTGGAGGTTGGTATCTAGATTTCATGCGGGCCATGATAGTGGCCATCGTTTACACTCAACCCTCAACCTGTCTATAAAAACTCATCTCTGACGGCTGATTTATCCTGGTTCCATCTAGATGCATAAAGCACAACCAGCTCCAACTAAGCTTGGTGAGTGTGTTTGATGGTCAGCAGCACGCCTTCTATAGACACTTGCTGCTTGAAGCCGCTTAGACTAGCACTAAAGGCAGTCTATTTGCGCATTTGAGACATGGCACTTTGGCAGCAGTATTGGCCTTCATTCCTCGCTTCCATGCTCCATGCTCCGTGCTCCGTGCTCCGTGCATCTGTAAATGAATATCGAAAGCATCTTACAGTACTCCGGCTGTTGCCTTGGTAAAGTAGTGCAGGCAACCTTGGCTCCTACGATACCTAGCATATTTTAGCTTTGTATATCCCAACGGGCCGAGACATGACATCCGTGTTCCATTTTCATTTACATACGAAACACGCCACCTTCCTGATAGTAGTATATGCTTCCCTTTTCTTCCCCCCCCCCTCTCTTTCTTTGCTACGGCAACATCTCGCCAGAAGATGGTCGAATGGCCAACGAAATTAATCTTCATGAGCCGTAATACAGAGCCGCAAACGCATGGCAAAGGAATGAAACCGCCCTGCCTAACATAAAGCGGGTACGAGTTAACGTCAAATTCAAGGCCTCGCCCCCAAAAATGGCACGCTTACCCGTAGTATGTATTAGAGGATATTGCCCCTCCCCCCTGGTCATCCTCCCAGGACCATTTGCGGGAACCTGCCTGGATCAGTCCCTGGCAGCCAATAAAGGACCCCTGCTAGGACTTCAAAGGGGAGTTTTGCCAATGGGTCCTTCTTCGTGTCTGAAAGGTACGAGAGCATTTACGAGCAGCACTACCTGAATTCGTAAATGAATATGTTAGTTAGGTAGGTCAAATCTATAACACTTTTCGCCGTAGTCCTTCGTACGTCGTCCAGGATCGAGGCACGCGGCACGTTGAAATTTTATTACACAATACCTACGTGCGGAATCAAACGGACAAAGCATTTTTCATGCACCGGAGCCACCTGACGGACGCCACGAGAAAGAGATTCGAATACCTGCAAAGTACCTACCATCCATCCATCCATCCATCCATCCATCCACCCATCCACCGTGCATCTTGCAGCCGCGCGCCTTGCCCACCGTTTCTTAGTATCAGTTCGGGATAGCAACTCCGTAGGTGAAGCAGAAGAAGGGGGACTGGAAAAAGCCATCCGCAACAACGAAAAAGCCGCCTTCTCTTAACCCTTTTCACTCTCCCCTGCTTCCAACCCCACGCTGGCGCATCTCAGCTACATGTAATCTGCCGTGTACATCCTACATCCTGCTGCAAACGAGAGCGTAGCTTATGAATATCACATCGCTCTCTGCTGGAATCCACATACTCGAGTCGATACAGGAGTAGTGCTACTCCAAGGACGACCACTTACAGCAGGCCCTGCTCGCGGACAAGGGACGTCCTTTGTTCACACTCCTCGTTCTCCTTGCTTGCCCCCCCCTCTTTTACCAAACAGCGCTGCCGATTCACTGCAGCCGCTAGAGACAAAAACGGTCCTAACAGAAGAAGAGCAAAAAAAAATGTCTTACGCAAGACGCCATGCATACTTGGTACTAGTAGCGCGGTCGCATTTTAGGTGGCTCAAGCTTCCTAGCGGTAGTGGCACTGCTACCCGCAATGTATTGTATGTAGAAGAAAATGATATTATGGCATGTAGGTACTCCATACGGAGGCGCATCCATCCATATCAAGTAAAAGACCAGACGGGTTCAAGAGCCCAGTCACGAGCGGTGGGCTTCCTTTACGAGTCAAGGGAGCGAGAGCAAGCCCACTCTTGACGTAGTCCATTTTGCTGATAGCCGGTGCGGAATCTGGCTATCTGGATCTTCTCCTTGCGGCCGTGTTGATCAGAACACAGTTCTTGCTTGCTGCGGTGACGAAGCAAAGGAAAGACGGCTCCGAAATGAAAAAAAAAAAAAAAAAAAAAAAAAAAAATGCATCACGTCCCCAGCAGGGTGGGACACACCGGCTCGAGCTACGGCAGCAGTTTAGCAGGATTTTTTTTTTTCTGATACACGGCCGCAGGCGGATGGTGGGCCTAGACCATGCCAGTTGCATTGATATTTACGGTGATAGTATATCAAGTTTTTTTTTTTCGTACCAGTATGCTATGCTGTGCCTGTATGCGCTTCGCTTTGGCTAGTGCGAATAGCAGCACACGAGTTATTATTAACTTAACCCTCTCTTTTTTTTATTACATGACCGTGCTTGTACATTGCATGGCATGGCATTATCTTAGCGTATTGGGCGTTGTTTGCATGCCCGTCGGCAGGGTCTGGTGTCGGGTCGCGGTATAGGCCTAACTATAATTGCCACCAGAACGGCAGGGGAGAACGCACGCGCGCGCAAGAAAATTAAAAAAAAAAAAAAAAAAGACACGCCTCAGCATTCGCCTCAGGATCTGATACGGATACGATGTTTCGGTATAACAGCATCCATATGGCAGGTATCTGGATGGGCAATAAGGCTCTCTCATGGGAGCCGTACGCAAGATAATGAAAAAAGAAACACTCGCGACGTTAACAATATCGCAGGCCGTTTTCTATATTACCCGCTAAACTCTTATGGATTAAGGATAGGCTAATCTGCGTGGCACAGCAGAAAGAGGAAGACAAAATTAAACTTTCTCGTTTGCTCCATATTATGTAAATCGGTTTTCACCTGCAACTAGGACGAAAACAAGAAGAGTAGAGTGAGAGAAAAAAAAGAACCAAGACAAGACATGAGGACATGGATATAAGACATTTTGAATCTTCAATGCACGAGGCATGTTATAAGTGGCTTTTGTACCCACAGCTCATCCCGGAGTACGCCGGACGCAGCATCCGTTCATGTACTTGATACAGTGCAGCTTTGCCTTGACATCACTAGGTCAGTATGTATTGCTTGTGTACGGCATCATCAAAATACCAAAGGTAGCTAACAATACATCTAATCGATTATATACAAGGCAGCAGTCATACTTGGCACCCATAATCGTCATGTTCGTTCATCAATAATCAGCTTCCCCCTCATCAAGTTCCTCCCCCCCTGTCATCCTTTGATGGGAATCAAATACCCACCCCTTGGGCCATGCTTGTTGTTGGGCCTCCCTCTCTCTCTAGGCGAAAGGCGGGAGAAGAAGAGCTGAAGGGCCGCGTACCGCGGATATCATTGGATGGCCACGGCGGGAGGGTGAAGGAGTGGAGTGGGGAGCGAAAAGGGAAAACATGGCAGCAGTAGTGCCTTTACTGTATTAATAGTAGTAGTATAGCAGAAAGAAAGGGTGTGGGCCGCCGCAGTTTTTGGTGAGCGAAATGCTGCCCGCTGATCACAAAAACGGGGGGGTGGTTGATGAAAGACAGAAAGGCGCATAAAGACTGACTGACTGACTGCTACCGGCAGCTCAACAAGAGAGAAAGCTGGGCTAGGCTGTGCCCGGCTTAGCAAGCAGGAAGCACCTTGTCTAGATGGGCGTTATTTTGGTGGTTGCCCTGGGACAGGCATGTACTGCTTGTAGTAGCTGAATCATTTTGTTTGGATTAGTATCGGCTCCTTCAGCTGCCTCTTGTACATGCACACACGGACGGACGGGCTGGCCGTGCCCCTGTAGTTTTTGTACAAGCTGCATTGCCGTCTCTTTTCGGAACGGCGTCGAGCAAGGTCGGAGTTGTATGCGAGCACTCAACATTTGAAATATGAGAGCAGTAGTGGTGCTCATCAGTGTTGTATCTCGCCAAAGTCAAGCGTGAATTACATAGGTAGGTACTACTCAGTTGCTAGGGTGTTTGTTTGTCTTGGAGAAATAGCCGTCAGCCATCCTTTGATTGCCACTCAATTTTTCTCTTTTTTTGTGGTCCTGTGCTCTCCCCCGCGCAAAGGCATCATCGCCCAGGCGAGATATCAAGACAAGGCCCCAAGCAATGCAAGGCTACAATTACGGGCAAATGTATCCATCAGCAATAAGCCCTGGCGCTATGCTTTTGTATCCGCTCTCCACGCAGGGGCTGGCTGACGCGGATCGGGGATCGATTTGGCAAATAGACAGTCGGTGGATCATGGGTAGGTAACGCAAAGCAAGGCAAAGCAAGGCAGAGCAAGCGGCAGCACAGTACGCACAGTTTGTTATTAGAAGCTTCGTGATGGATGAAAGCCCTCTTGTTTGTATAAGTGGCGGTCCGCAGAAGTCATCAAAGAAGCTCCCTCTTGCGAAGGCCAGCCAAAAGAGAATTCAAATCGGATTTGAACATTCTCTCTTCTTTTCCAGCTGTCATATCAGATTGGCATCAGCACCGGCATCAACTGCAGTACATCCATCATCTTTCCTCGTCACGGTCCTTTTGCCAGTCATCATTAAGTCTGCGGAACACCGACTCCGTTTCTTGAAGGGGCAAGCGAGGCCATTCCAAGTGGAGCAGCCGGACGCCGGGTACGAGACGAGATATGCCCCGTTGAAATTTGTCTTGCTCCTAGATACAATACAGTATTACCGCTAACCATGTTTGCTGGGTCAACAGCGAAGCTGCCACTCTCGTACTGGCTTGGATATGTGCAACCTGAGGCGGATATACAGTGTTTTGAGTCTCGACAAGCATCTATAATCGTGGCTCCCAAGACTCGTATAAATTCCAGTAGCACTGCTCGTATGAACGTTGCCCCATAGGCGCGAGTGGCAGATCAGATGCCTACCTCACACACACGCACCTGGACCCTTTTTTTCGTACTACTGCTGCTGCTAGTATGTAATACCACTTTGCACTTGACGGGAATGGGGACGAAAACGGGGTGCCCAGGAAGCGACAGTTGCAGCAGAATTTAGCTTACGCCTGGCTACATGAAAAAGAACGCGGCGGCGAAATGGCTCCTAGGCGTTAGCCTAGAAAGCGAAATATGCACAGTAGGTACCGCTACAACAGCTGCTTGCTTTGCCTGGGCATGTCTTACTTTGGGACTGGACATGTGTATCTTATACTATGTGTCACTGGCTGACGACTTGTATGAAAGAGACGCCGTCATCTCCCCTTGCTCCTATTTCCGGCATCAAAGTATCTATACTGCCCAGTAAGCCGTGTTGCAAGTGGTGATGCGATGAAGCAGGAGAGGCATCTGAAGAGTTTCTAGATGCATATGCCGTAGTCTATATATCCCCTGGTCGCTTCATGCCTTGCAAAACACAAAACCTTCAACCCTGCTTCCCATTCAGGTGGTAGCAGTGCTAGTACGAGCAGTAGTCACATGTACCAGGCGAAGGTAGGTAATTAATGTTCAAGGCCAGTTCTGGTGGCACTGTATGGGCTTGGATGCAGGGGTGCAGCTAGAGAGGGAGAGGCGAAGGAGGAGAGCCCCCTTTGTTAAGTATAGAGAGAAGAAGAAGAAGGAGAGAAATGACTTGATTCACTACAGCGACTTGGAACGCCATCGAACGCCAATTAAAATAAATATATAAAATTAAATTAAAAAAGAGACCGGCTGCGGGTGTTCCGGGGCAAGAAGAAAAATGCAAAATGTCACGACCGTTCCCAGGCGCTGCGTCAGTCAGTCAGCTGGGCTGGCCAAGGATGTGGCTCTCACTCACCCACTGCTGCTTCGCACTGGCCCAGAGCCCGTCCGTCCTTTACCCACCCCAACCGCTAAAACGCCCACTGGAAGGGGGGGCTGTTGGTGCTGAATCTTGTCCCATCCATGCGCGCACTGCAGGGGACGGACGCCTCTCTGGGGCTTCGCGGGTTGCCGCCACAGTCGGGTCGGCGTGATGCAGCAGCGCCAGGCCAGCAATAGGCTCTTGGTACTTGGTAATGCTCGCTGTTTTGGCTGGGCACTGCCTGGAGCGGCAACAAGGCCGTGCCCTGCAAATGCGCTCAGGACCCCGCAGAACGGCGACGGTCTGGCTGGCTGGTTATAAGGTACTTGCACTTTCGCAGTGGGAGGGCCATGGAAGGTACCTTGCCGGCGACAAATACCTCGCACTGCTGCCTCATATCATCATATCAGGGCAGTCGGCGCGTATCCCTCTGCACGCAGTGACATGGCTCACAAGATTAAACAAGTAGGCATCTCGACGCACCGACGCGACAGGGGCCGCCGCGCGCAGTCGACTGTGCTTTGGTGGGATTGGACAAATTGGATGGATGGATGGATGAATGGATATATTGCGACTCGGAGGAGGTACATGCTCGAGCATGTCTGCTACGCCGTACATGCAGGTTCTGGTACGTTCCCAGTACGGCCTGGATGGTGTGGGCAACGGCTGGTTTCGAGCCCGCAGCGGACCGTACTTACTGTACAGAACATTCACAGCAGGACAAGGGGGGGCAGCCTCAAATCCAGATATAGACATGGTTAGGTATGCCCTCCAAGTACCTATACGATAGACCAGACCAACACGGCCCATACTACATAGTACAGTATCCATATCCACATCAAACCTGCGCTCGTCGGAAAGCCGGGCGCGGGCAAACTGCGTCCTTTGATCATACATGGATAATGGGTCCTTTGCGCGAGCGTGGCGTGGTCGCCATTGCAAGAGTGAGAATGAATCTCGAGGCAAAAAGAAAGGAATAAAAAAGAAAAGACGCCCCTCGTCTCTTTCGGTGACCCTCCTCGGGGAGGCGTAGCGCAATTACGTTCGCTAGCTGCTCCGTTTTCTGGGTACGAGGAGCGCTTTATTAACTTGGAGAGCTCAAAGTTGAAGCTGTGGGTTTCGCTCATTGGGCAAGATTGGCGTAGCGCCGCCTTGTACCCTGCGCTGGGAGGTACCTGGCGCGCGCGCCGTGAGGGCTGCGTGGCGTGGGTACCGCCCGGCGCAGGTACCGCGTGAGCGTGCCAGCCCCATGTTCGAGAGCCAGCGCCTCCGCCAGATTCTCCATCGCCAAAATCCAGCCCAGTCCATCCTCTCATCCGCCATCTCGACACGCATCCGCGCACAGTACCAGAAACCACCCGGCTGCTAGTAGTTGGCCAAGCATTCTCCGTGCTCTGCTCGCTCGCAAGCAATGCCGCCTCCGACGCCCGCGACTGCCCCTTGGCCGCGCCAGCCAGAACCGGAGCCAGACGCAGCACCAGCGCGAAACCTCAGCAGAGACGCCGAAACAAAACCTACCCATGGCAAACGACGCAGCCAACCAGCCCGTTTGAACGCGGCAGCCCTCGTCAGCCCTTCTCGTCGTGCTTCTCGTCACCCCCCTCCTTCAGCGTCCCTTTTTCTGGGTCCGGGGGGGTTCCCTTTTCCCTCTTCTTCTTGTGTACCTCTCCTGGAACCCATAACCGATCAGACAAGCTTCCCCCCCCCCTTCTCATTTTAGCATCTGGTTCATGTCTTCCATGCGCTCTCTCGTGCTCTTCAGTTGTACCGCCGGGTTCTGGCCTGGTTCCGCGCTTTGATGCTAGGGATGCATGTCAGCAAAGCGTTCCTTGCCTGGTCCGGCTTCTTTTTAGCACCGCTGGCTGGCCTCTTTTCGACTCCATCCATACCTTCGCGGGTACGTACCACTTTGGGGCCAGAGGAGGTACTAGCGGCACTAGCGGCGCTGGCTGCCATGGACAAGTACCTGCTCTCCATACCTCTGTTAGCGGTGCTGCTACCGCACACGAGCACTACTCTACTGCTACTGTAGGTACCAGTCCAATACAGTACAGCACTAACCCACTACTGCCAAGATAAGGTATGCTACCTTGGTAGGTATGCCTGCGCAGGCCGAGAACCGAGCAAACTACTAATGCTCTTTTCATCGACCCTGCCAGAGAAAACCAAAATTGAAAACCAAGAAGGAAAGGGGAGTAAAGAAAGACGTGCGTGCTAAAGAAAGACAAAAAGAGAGAGAACGGGAGCCACTGTGCCGCTACTGGCAGCCCCGAAAAAAAAAAAAAAAAGAGAGAGAGACTTGTACACACACATCCCTGGCACATCCGCCGAGCAGAAATAAACCTGGGGTCTGTGGCTCTTGCTGGCGCTGTGCGTGTCTGCAGCCAATCCTCGCATGTACCGGTACCTGTGCCCGTACCTGTACCCGTGCTTGAAATGCGCAGATACCCACCCACCTCACTTACACCCAGATCGAAACTCTTTTCAACGACTTGCCTCTGGCCTTCTCATCTTGGCCTCACCTCACTTCCCAAACCCACAATCCTTTATCTCAAGCCCAGAGACGGCGTTTCTGCGTTTGCTCTGCCTTCTTTTTTTCCCCTCCACGCCCAGCCCACCTCGCCGTTCCAGACCCGCGCTGCGCTGCTTCACTGCGAGCCTGGCACATACATAATACATGATCCGCGCTCCTCGTCCTGCTTCACTTTCGTCATAGGTGCTCCCCATGTCGGTTAAAGCTGCGCCCTCGACGTCGCATCTTCTTCACCTACCGCTGTCGCCGTCCTTCTGCTCCAACTCTCGACGACCCGTGCTGCCTCCCCTCGGCATTGCCCTGCCCAAGCCTTCGGCCGTCGCCCACGATATCGCACATCACCAGCCTCTGGCAAACGGCCTGAGGACGCCTCCAGTCGACGAGATGAGCACCACCTACCAGCAGGTGCCGGCCGCGTACGACAGCCATGCCCTGCGATCATACGCTTCGGCAATTGTCCACCCCAGCAGGGCAAAGGCCATGGCAGTCGCTGGCGTCAACGATGCGAGGCAATATGGCCGATATGCTGCAGTCCAGCAAAACCAGCACCAGCACCAACACCAACACCAGCATCAACACCAGATTCCCGTCTCGCAGACTCTGCATGCACCACTGCAAAGCACCCCCTCTGATCGATCTACGAAATCGACACCTGCATCAGTCATTTCCACCAAGGACACTACCTCATCACGGAGGAGCTCAGAGACCTTGATCTACCACAGTCTCCAGATCCCGAGATGCATCAGCCCCAGCGGCGGCAGCTTGGCAGACTTTGCTGCTCAGGTGAGTTCCAACTCTTTTCCAAAGAAATCATATTACACACACATATATACATATTTATGAGTTGTCTGTAATTTCCCTCGGGCCTACCATCTAGGCACTTTTTGTCTATTCTCGCTGCTCTCGCCCTTTTCCTCTGCCCAGCTGGCTAACTCTACGCTTTCCCTTCTAGATGACGTGCCTCTTTTGGTTCGAACCTATTGAGCAGCTCAGAAAGGCCGAGAGTATGAAATCACGACCAAATGTGCTCCCCTCTCGCCTGTATGATCTGGCCAAACCCAGCCCGCAGTTCCGAAAATGGGTATACAACGTGCTGTCGACGACCCAGGTCACACAAAACGTAATCCTGCTAGCTCTGTTATTCATCTACCGACTCAAGTGTTCAACACCACAGATCAAGGGGCGAGGAGGCAGCGAGTATCGATTGCTTACTGTCTCTCTCATGCTTGGCAATAAATGTAAGGCACCCAAGGAAGAAGTAAAAGGGCAAGAGAGGGAAAATAAAATGTATGATGAAACAAAAATGGCTAACAATGGTATCTAGTCCTCGACGACAACACTTATACTAACAAGACGTGGGCTGAAGTGTCTTGCTTCACCGTCAATGAGATTCATGTCATGGAAGTCGAGTTTTTGAGCAACATGCGATATAACCTCCTTGCCTCCAAGGACGAGTGGGAGGAGTGGTTGACCAAGCTGGCCTGCTTCCACGACTACTACGAACAGGCCCTCCATATCTCGGCATCGCCGCTGCACGTTGCGTCTCCGTCTTCCAGGAGCTTCCATTCTCCCATCCCCTCGCCGACCACGACAACGCTGGCAGCCCCCGCTGACCTGGCCTTTATGCCCAACGGCGCACCAAACTTCTCGCCTACTACCTCGAGACACGCTCAGAACTGGGCCATGTACCACGCCAACCCCGTGTCGCCGCTGGCTGCAAGGCCGTCGATGGTTCTGCCCGTCAACCGAAAGCGCAGCCCCGAGGTGGACCCGATTGAACACCCTGCCAAGCGACACATGCGTCAAGCTCCAAGACCCAACATGGCGGTGCCACCCGTCATGAATGCCCGGCCCCAGGACTCAGCCAGGCTTCCTGTCCCGCATCTCACTCTCGTCACGACACAGGTTCCTCCCACCCAGCCAACTACCTTCCCGGCCTCGGCAACATCAGCGGCAGTGACGATGACGCCGATGACGACTGGATATACCCCTCAGTCACCCTACTCCGCTGCTAACCAGGGCGTGGTGTCTCTGCCGCCTCTACAGACCGGCACACGCGCCATGTCCACCGTCTACCAGCCTCCTACCGCCGCGACGGCATCGGCCACGGCCGGTTTCCCCAATACGGCGCTTCCCGGCCAGCCATCGATGGCCTATACCACGCCCACCAAGCACCTCACCTCTGCCTACACGTCTTCGCCCATGGCTGAGAATTTGTTTGGAACCGCCTCGGGAATGCATACGCCGATTGCCCTTACGCCAATCTCACACTCTCCCAGCGTCTACTTGCAGCAGCGGGCCAGTCCCTACAGGCCTATCCGCCACGTCAACCGGCTGCTCTACCCACCGCCGTCGGCATCGCTGGATCAGTATCACCTGGCGGTCCCCGTCCAGCCCACGCAGATGCACTACCAGCCTCTTGGTAGACGAAACGATTTACGCACCGGCGTGGTGCCCGAATTTATTGTGTACAATCGGGGCCAGCAGTCCCTCCCGCAAAATGGAGTGCAAGGAGCGTATGCACCCTAGAAGTGGCTGCATTGTTCGTTTTGCAACCGTTGGCTGGCGGATAGGAAGCATATCTGCACACCAGTTTTCTATCAACAGTAGATGTTGTGAGACAGAAGCTCCTATTCGGCAGGGTGTCTCAACATCCTTGTACTTTTATTCCTGTTTTTTTCCGTTTTGGGGGGGGTTTTTTTTATTCTCTCTTTGAGCTTGGGGATCTAATCCCACCCTCCCTTGTGTTACTAGTGCTATCTGCTTTTCATCGTTTTATCTATTTCTCTATCCGGGCTTTTGCTGGTTTATCAAGGCGAAGCATATCGATTTGCATGGTTTTTGGGGCGTTGGTTAAGGAAACTAGCTGGTACATGGGGGATACATGGGCTTTTGGTCGGTTTTTCGGGTATGTCCATGACGACGGTACAGCGAATGAAGGAAATGAGAATCCTGGTCGAGAGGGTCTAAAGGAGGGACGAAGGGGGAACGCTTGATACATATACACGTCTCCAGAAGCATTGATTTGGAGTTGATTTTCATTTTTTTCTTGTTACGCGGTTAATGCCTTTTTTCTTTTTTTTTTTCCTTTTTCCTGTTCTATCTTATCGTTTCCTTTTATATCCATTATAATATCCATGGATGCATGAAAGATCATTAGCAAATATGGGGCTAAATGAAAAGGGAGGGCGATATGGCATAACTGGCTGGAATGAAGAAACAGAACAGCCTTTTTTTTTTTCTTTTTTTTTACTTTTGTGAACTAGCCTCTGTTACTACTATTTTTTTCTTTTATTTTCTCTTTTCCTTATCTGCTTTGTTTTTCTTATTAAGTTGAAGATACCACAATTACTATTTAGGCTTTTGGGGAAATGAGAATTGAACCGGCATTATGACGTTGCCTTGGTTTTATTGAATGTTTCTTTTTTATTTTGATTGCTTATGCTAGATCATGTGCAACGATATCGAGGGAGAGGGAGGGTGCGGGTTAAAAAGTTTAGTTTATGAGCTGCAGGAGGAAAAGGGATGTTGTATCAACACGCCAGCAGGGAGGGTCTAACGATGCTTTCTGCTTGAGTGGTGCAAGTAAATGCCTTTATTGTCTATGTGCCTAGATTGTGATGGATTTGAATTTTCATCAGTGATTATATGCATGTTGAGCTGTGAACTTGGCGACATCGTATGCTCTACCTACGTAGTACTAGTTGTATTGCATGCAAGACGTATCTTGTGATTCAGGGGAGCGAACAGATGGAGAGTTGCTAGGGAGATATAGAATAAGGAGAGAGAGAGGGAGTGCACGAATCAATCAATTTGTTTCATCCCAATATGATGGTGCCGTCAAGGAAGAACAAGGTTATATTGATGTTGCTGTAGGGTACGAGGCCAGAATTACCACTAACAGGCATCATGTAATCTTGCGCTTGTGGAACTGTTTACTCTGGATATACAGCATGTGCTTGGAGTATTGTAAGCTTGAGGCCATTTACAATCATGAAGCAGAAATTCTCAATCTTGATAATGCTATTAAACTACTAAAAATGTATCATCTTCTTATATAGACGCTTCCTGGGTTGAAAAGTCCACTTGCAAATCGTTGTCACCAAGACAACCAGCGGCTCCACGCATTTGCTTTAAATGGAGAATGGAGACGCGCTGCATCGTCGCTGCAAAGCATGGCCGGGCCTGCATCGTGCGCAAGGCGATGAATGCACCTGCTTTAACAGCATCTGCGGGCTTTGCTTTGTTTGAATCAATCGCCTGGCTTTTCCCAGTCATCGCCATCCATCCCGTTCCAAGTAGTACCTCAAAGATACTTCGTATAACGGCCGCATCCTCGTATTTTTAGCAACGGCCAAAGTCACCTTCCCTCCCTGCAGACCCACCGCTGCAAGCCCACCCCCAACTTTTTTCTGCCCTTCCAAGTCTCATTCTCTCCTCTCCTCCCCCGAAATCTCGTCTCCACCAGCAATCTTGCCTCGTGTCGAACCACCGCCGACGACCGAATCTCGAGTCGAAGAAGAGAAGAAGAAATCCTTCGTTGAATAGCGCGGGCAGAAAAGAATCGAGACATCTTTTCTTTTCCTTTTCTCTTCTTCTCTTTCCCTTTTCCCTCCCCGTTCAATCGTTTCCCCCGACGCTCGTTTTTTTATTTGTGGGGAGGAGGAGCAACAGTGGCGTCTTGTTTATTGTTTGCTTTGGGCTTGGATTTGGCAGCTGTCGCATTGCGAGCGAGAGGATCCTGGGAAAAGAGACGCACAAGAAACGGGAAAATATTGATGGAAAGGCGCTGTTGATCGACTCCGATACGTTCGCTCGTTTACGATTTCTTTGCGCGCGCTTGCGACAACATCGCCGACAAACCGAATACGACGTCGCCTCAAAACACCAACCGTCCGCAAACAAATCATCAGCCCATCATGTCGGGCTTTGGAGACTTCACCTCCATCTGCGAGCACACGCCGCTGCCGCTCTGCGCCTCCGTCGGCCCCGTCCTCTCGTCGTCTGGCCGCGTCGGCATCGAGCCCAACTGCTACGCGCGAAACATTGAAGTCGCCAACACAATCATCTTTGAGGGCGCCGCGTCCTTTGCCCACATTGGCGCGCTCGTCATGACCGTCATCATGGTCCTGCACGTGCGCAGCAAGTTCACCGCCGTCGGCCGCAAGGAGATTCTCAGCTTCTTCTACCTGTATATGCTCCTGACCTTTATCTCGCTGGTGGTTGATGCCGGTGTGGTGCCCGCGGGCAGTGGGCCGTTCCCTTACTTTGCGAGTGTGCAGAATGGCTTGGCGAGCGCTGTTGTGACGTGTCTGCTTGTCAATGGCTTTGTCGGCTTCCAACTGTATGAGGATGGCACGCCGTTGTCGGTGTGGATGCTGTGGCTCTGCTCGCTGGTTGCCTTTGCCATTTCCTTCCTGGTGTCGTTGGCGACGTTCAAGGGGTGGGCTGGGCTCGGTCCGACCAACACGATTGGCCTGTTTGTCGTCTTGTACCTGCTCAACGCGATTGAGCTCTTTGTCTACGTCGGCATGCAGATCTTGCTTGTTGTGCGGACGCTGCAGGACCGGTGGCCGCTGGGTGATATCGCTTTTGGCATCTTCTTTTTCGTGGCCGGACAGGTGATTCTGTATGCGTTTAGCTCCAAGATTTGCGTTGCGGTGAGCCATTATTTGGATGGGCTGTTTTTCGCAACGATTTGCAATTTGTTGGCTGTTATGATGGTTTATAAGGTAAGCAAGAGTGAAGAAGTAGAGGTAGTAGTTTCAGAGGGGGGAAGGAGGAGAGAGAGAAAGGAAGAAGATGACGAGGAAGAAAAAGGAAGAATGAGAAAAAGAATGAAGAGACAAAAGACGAAAAGACGAAAAGATGAGAGGAGGAAAAGATGAAAAAAAAAAAAAAAAAGACGAAGAAAGATGGAAGAGGAAAAGAAGAGGAGAGAGAAGGAGATTTGCCCCCCCCCCATTGAGATTTTGCTAACATCATTGTGTTTCTAGTACTGGGATTCCATCACCAAGGAAGATCTCGAGTTCTCTGTTGGCACTCGCATGAACAACTGGGAGGTTAAGGAACTCCTCGGAGAAGACGAGCGCCGCGGCACCGTCTACGCAGATGACCCTTATGCTCAGTCGAGCGGCTACGATATGCCTTACTCCCCGACCACGAACCGCTACTCATCTCGACACTAAGTCCACTCACCATGGCCTCTGAGATGGCGTGTTTATCTACTTGTTTTTTTTGCTCGAGCTGTCTATTTTATTTTACTTTTACGGGCGCTTAATGCTGTTGGTGAATCGAGGATGGACAGCCCCAAGTTTCACCACATTGCTACTACTATTTTCTCTCCCAGCAGATGGGGTCTTTACGCTTTTACGGTTCTTTGTGAGGTTCTTTGCAGCATGGATATTGAAATGGCACGGCGTTTGACGAGAGAGTGTGATACCTGACCAGTTGTTAAGAGTATCAGTGTTTCTTAATATATCGATTTTGAATAGATGAGCGGGGAAGTTGTAGTATTATAGAAACACAGATCACTATACATGAAATAACACGTGAATGCTTGGCAACTTTTGTCTAAGTATAGATATTGTCTTGTCAGCACAACCTTTTCATTACTACTACATAGTTAGTATGTCTATGTCGATGGCGATTACTAAAGAGGGGAAATCGACTGAGATCCATTTATTAATGCCACCTATGGTAATGGAGATCGCTCTCGTCATCCTTGTCTGCATGACGCGGCAGGTGACTCGAAGGAACGATTGGCTTATGATGTGAAACGATTCAAGGGTGTTACGAGTCTGTTGTCTATTTGTTGTTGGACAATTAATTACTGAGTTTAGTAAACGCTTGAAGCGTACTTTTGTACGGAAGCCGGTGCTGCTGCAACATATACTACAAGTAAGCACTTGCTAATGGAAAGGGCCCTTTCCGATTGCTTACGACTGGTTTGAAAGACCGAATCAAGTCTCCTTGCCGAGCTGGAGTTGCAGGGGAATTGGGCTGCATAAACGGAAATTCATGCCTGAGTCAGTCAGCCTCATCGTCGATGCTACTAGTACGGGCATCTGACTTTGCTCATTGGGGGGGGGGGGGGGGGGGGCGTGTGGGCGCGGATTAAGCGTTTTTACAAGAAAATTTGCGCCATTTTTTTTTTTTGGGGGGGAAAAATATTGGGGATAAACCCCATTTAAATTTTTTT